>CM077151.1:34822886-34918491 GCA_039583875.1 Platanthera guangdongensis | reverse complement strand
AGCTTTACCCCGATTACCACCTTGGGGACAAGCTGGTTCTTGATGGGGAAGAGAATGTTACGCCCCGGACGCATCCCGACTATTTGGGCGTCAATACACGCGAAGGTGGATGGAAACCGAAGGCGACAACGGGGCTGAAAAACCGGTTCATGATTGCCACCGCCGTGCCAGACGGAGCCGTGGTTAAAGATACGAGTTATGAAGTGGGCATGCTGGTGCTGTTAACGTCGTCATATTGGTGGCGGGCAGCAACCATTCCATCGTGTTTCTTACTCAACTTGATGTGGACGTCCCGTCCATGGTTGGAATAATAATTGCATACAAGTAGCACTTCTTCCTCTGAGAGCAGGCGAAATTTAAGCCGCTGATCTCGCATATTCATTGATGATCTCGCCGAAATAAAAAAGAAAAACAAAAAAAAACACAAAATGTAAAAGATTATTGGACGGCGAGATCGCTATTCACACTCCTCTCTCTGGATCAAAAATATTTCCATGGATAACTATTCCAAAGTGAAATAGCTTTTGAAATAATATAACTTTTATAATTATGTTTAATTTACGTTTGCATATGTTTATCCAGAATAAGTCCATTACACACCATACACCTTGCAAGGACCAGTGCCATTTTGCCAACTGTGAAGGGCTGCCTATATAAATGTTATTACTGCTTGAAGAAAGCAGCAGACCCAGCACTTATAACATCTAAAAAAAAGTAACTTTGAATTTAAATTAAGAAATGTTAATTTCAAAATAAACCATAAATCTAAATATAAAAACAAAGCAAACACAATTCCTGTTTGGGGGCTCCAAACCGTCATTGATTGCCGTCGTTCTCAGGATGAATCCATCCGGAGGGAAATCTGCGGCTAATGAAGTTTTGTTTCGGGGGACTTATTTTCACCGATCAAGCGATTACGATGGCATGAACCAGACTTTAATAAGTCCCCCCAAACGGAGCAAAGTTGAAGGAAGGGGTTGAAAATACTTATTTAATTAATAACATTATTTTATAAAATGGAACTAACGATTATTAAGGCTCCTTTGGCACTGTGTTGGGTCATGAATGCAATGGTTAAGAACTGTACCATTGTTCGTGAACCCCTGACATCGTCTGAGGAACTTTGTTCACTTTATGTTCAAAATCAGTTTTCTTTTTTGGTTGCGGTCATAGCCATTGTCATTACATTCTACAACAGTCCTGTTTTTGCTCAAACTCATTGGAGCAAAAAGGTCACTTCAAATAAATCCTAAGAGTTGATAAATAGATAAACAAATTCATAGATTGAATTGTTGTGAATAAAATAAATTCATATATAGTACTATTTATAGATATTCTCATGTGGAGGTTTAGAAGTTAATTAATTAATGAAGTACATAAAATAAAATACTAATTTTTTAATGTGTCTAAAAATGCATAAATTTACTTTGGGTTGAATTGAAGCTAGGGGAAAAAAATCTAAGAATTAGGTGGCTAAACCTAACAAGAATTTAAAAAGAAAATAATTAAGCAAGCCTTTCTAAACCAAGCTAGGAAATATCAAAATTAAATTTGGTGTTAATTTAGCAAGGAGATGGAGGTGTTTCTAAAATACGTACCACTAGGGCTCACTAGGGATTTTGGAAAATTCACATGAAAATTAATTTCAAAGGATTTTGGAGGAGAGATATTGTCATGAGATGTTAGAGAGAGAAACATTAAATGGTTGGGAAAACTATTAGGCTTATGGGAGAGACCTAAAGTCAACATCTAGGGTTGATTAGAGTTAGAACTCATGGAAACCGACAAAAGGAATTAATAGCTTAATGATAAAATTCAAACTCACCCTAAGAGGTATGAGGAGAGTTGTCAAATTCAAAAAATAAGGACAATTAAGAGCAATTTCAATGTGGGATCTCTATATTTAGAGATATCTCATGTACTATGTTCTTTAAATATGGAGAATATGAAGAACCAACTCCAATCATGTTCTTCATATTTGGAGAACATGAATTTTTTAATATTATATAATTATAAATATATGTTATTTTATGTATAACATAACCACGGTCGAGCTGAGAACCGTCGCGCTGAGCTCGTCGATTCGTCGAGCTCAGCTTGATGAACCGTCGAGCCCAGGTCGACGAATCGTCGTGCTCAGCTCGACGAATCGTCGGGCTGAACCCGACGATTCGACGAGCTCAGCTCAGCTCGTCGAATCGTCGGGCTGAGTCCAACGATTCGTGGAGCTCAGGTCGACGAATCGCTGGCTCAGCCCCACAATTCGTCGAGCTCAGCTCAGCTCGTCGAATCGTCGGGCTGAGTCCGACGATTCGTGGAGCTCAGGTCGATGAATCGTCGGTCTAAGCTCGACGAACCGTCGGGCTCAGCCCCACGATTCGTCGAGCTCAGGTCGACGAATCGTCGGGCTGAGCTCGACAAACCGTCGGGCTCAGCCCCACGATTCGTCGACCTCAGCTCAGCTCGCCGAATCGTCGGGGTGAGTCCGACGATTCGTCGAGCTGAACTCAGCTCGCTGAATCGTCGGGCTCAGCTCGACGAACCGTCGGGCTCAGTTGTACTAGTTGAACAATTGTGAGAACGACATGAGAATGAAAACTAGGTAATTTTGAAATGTATTTTTTTGGTTCCACGAGTTTATTCAGTAAATGAATCTTTTTATTTATTTTAAATAAAATAATTAAAAAGTATTCAATATTAGTCTCGTTTTGTAGGTATCGAAAAAACAATTTTATTAATATATTATATGTCATCATTGAAAATTATTGTAGCGGCTACGGAAGATTTATAAATTATACAAGAAATTATATAACAACAATTAAATAATAAAAAAAATAAAAATATATTATAAAAATAAATGCCGTGACCGGCATTTCCTCTTCCCCTCCTCTATATTTAGAGGAGGAGAGAGAAAATCTGCATAAATGCAGGATGAAATGCCGCCCGATTGGAGGCAAATTTTTCGCAAAAATGCAGAATCTGCATTTTTGCCGACCGATTGAAGTTGCTCTAAGGCTCCATTTGTCAAGGTGGCGGTGCTCGTGAATGCGGTGGTTATGATCTGTCGTTTGCAAACATATGATCGATCAATTAAGAAACTTCATCAGAACTATTTTTTTTTCTTGCCCGCGGCCATAACCACAATCTTGCCAAACATGCATTCTATGACATTGATATTTTTGTTCAAACTCACCTAAGAGCTTTAAGGAGAAACACTTGTATAAAAAAAATAATGAGAAATCTAATGACTAAACACAATGCACGTCACTAATGAGTTAGATGACTTTAAATAAAAATGTGAAGCATAATCTAGATTAGTATGACATCCTTAAATATGTTTTAAAAAACTCAAGACCATCAAAATCTATATTTTAAGGGGAAGATGGATGAATGAGATTAAGGTAGCGTTTGGTTGGGCTTTTTGGCTCCGGTGCGTTTGAACCGCACCTCAATTTTACGCATAAGTTATGCTTGGCGTTGCTGTTTCAACAACCGCTGGTTCTAAAATTCCGCGGCTTCCTATTGATCACGATCTGTTGTAAAATGTTGCGTTCAGCCGCAGCCGTGGCGTTCTCCCGCAACCCTAGAGCTCGAGCGGAGCACGCCGCAACCGTGGCGAGCGGAGCACGCCGCAACTGTGGCGAGCGGAGCGCGGAGCACGCCGCAACCGTGACGAGCACGCTTCAACCGCTTCTTCTTCTTCTTCTTCTTCCCAGCCGAACACCTTGATCTTCCAAATTACAGGAAAATTAGGAAAAAATTGAGATCTGAAACAGATTACAGGAAATTAGTTGCAGCAGATTTGGAACGAATTTTAAATCATGAAGCACTTCAAATTACAGTTTGTTTCAGATCTGAAAATTACAGGAAAATTCAGGTGAACAAATTGCTTAACGTTTGCATTAGAAAACATTTACATTCAGGAAATTGCATAACATTTCAAATTTGACTCAAAGAGTTTTTTTTATTAGGAAAAAAATTTCACTCAAAACTCCGTTTTGTATCCAAACAATTTTTTAACAAAACTCTGTTTTACAGAATCAGCACTTTTTCTATCAGCAACAGTTCATCAGCAGCTTTCCATCAGCAACATCCCATCCCACCAAACGGAGCCTAAAGTAATTGATTAGATAATCTAAATGTATCTTAAAAAAAAGAAAATATCAACCATTACAATTTTATGAACATAAAATTATAAGGTAATGAGCCTATAAAAGATTGATTTTTTTCAAAATAATACCGACATTTGTGATGAAATTGCATTTTTTTAAAAAAAATTGTTTCGGTAAAACATTCTATCTGTACTATTGTTATATTTTGTATTATATTGTATGATCCATATTATATAATAATTTTAAGTACTTATTTGAAATGAAATATAAAGATAAAGGATGTATTTAAATACTTTGCAAAGGTTTAACATTACATGACTAATGAAAAAGATATAAGACTTATTTGAAATAAGAATGATAGTTGAGATATCGATTTAAATCAAAATATATTTTAGGGCGCAATTTGAAATGAATCATGAATATAAGAGACTTATCTGGATATTTTACTAAAAAATAAATTACAATTCATTAAATGACTTTATTTAATTAATTAATTACGCTTTTATTCCCCGAGTTAAGATTGCGAGAAGTTATGGTTTAGACGGTGGTGACGTGGCGAGTCGTGAAACGTGGCCCGCACAGAAATCATACGCTTTGGCCGCAGGATATTCCCGGGAATAATGCCTTGCCGACGCCTCCGCGATATTTTTGGTTCAACCGCCTCAGTAGCTGTAGCTGGGCCCCACCTATCTGATTTCCACGGACTCGGGCCGCCGATTTAAATTTAGATTAGGGTAATGTTATATGCAGTCATTTTTTACTATGCGCAGTAGAAGAATAAATGTAACCAATTTAATAGATTAATAAAATTATAGAAATTTGTGAAATCGTATAGATCTTAGGCTCCGTTTGGCACGTGGCGGCGGTTGTAAACACAGATTAAAACCTTATTTTGGTTTCGTTTGAGAGGACTTATTTTCACCGATCAAGTCCTTACGACCGCATGAGCCAGACTTAAATTAAGGTCCGGTTCACGCGTTTGTAACTGCTTGATCGGTGAAAATAAGTCCTCACAAACGGAGCCTTATTTTTCCCAAAGTTTCCTTTCGCCCACTTGATGTTCATCCGCCTAAACTTAACTGCCTCTGACAACAATATATATTTCCGGCCAATTTGACAGAGAGCAAACATTAATATATATTGACAGAGAGCGCCGCTTAAACATTAATATATATTGAGAGACACCATGACAGTGTCAGGGGAGATTAAGGGGAGAAAGTGGCTAAACACACTTAGGGGTTGTTCAAGTGTAATGTTAAGAGTCGGGACATGGGTAGATACCAACAATAAAAACTAACTTGCGAAGGGGAGCTTTGAGTTTCAGCCCATCATAGTTCCTAGTGCCCTCGAGAGCCCTTCACAGGGAATGCCATGGGCAGTCCAAGGTTAACCTTAAACCATAAGGCTAAAATGTCAAGAGCAATTAGTAAATACTAGGGCCTCACTTTCACTCATCCCGGTGACTCGGGAGGTTAGTTTGGTTTAGACATCTGAGCGGTAGGCTCGGTGGTTGTGCAAATGGGCAAGTTAGCCCGGTGAGCCGAAGGTTCGGAAGGTAGTTGTAATGGACAGGTTAGTCTGGGAAAGCCAATGACTATGAAATTCATGGTTGCATGTGCATAAAGTGGTGGGTCTTCGGTATTAAACGGTCGATCACACCGATTACGATACGTTGACTCGACAAGTGTGGTTCTCACTTAGCCAAGGAAAAGACTGGAGGTTGGTCAGCATAGCACGTGGTGACTCTGGTGTGTCCTTCAGAGGCGTATGTAAGGGCTAGGCCTGGTACTACGGTTACCCGCATATGAGTGGGGTGGCCTGACCCACTGGCTCCGTTGGACACTACGGAGGCTCCTGCGAGTGAAGCTAGCTTTCAAAATGGGGGAACTAAATGTCTGTGCGCATAGAGTCGTATGTGTGTGTTGCACTTGCATGAATCATGGCATAACATATCACTACACACATACCTGCATATAGCATGACACCATATCGTATAAATTAGTATGAGATAGCTTATACGATGAGAGACTTGCAAAAGACCCATTAACTTATAAGTTTGTATGAGCATTCATATAATTAGTTAAGGTTACTTATTTCATAGTTTACTTTATATGTACTTACTGCTCTACCTTACTTGTTTACATTATTGCATCTTTGTTATAGTTCTTTTGTACATACACCTGCTAGGATAGTTGTCACCTGCTTGTTACACTCTGCTTTATTGTCCTCCACTTTCATCCTCACTGCACGGTGCCTATGAGTCGCGGGGGTGAGGCGAGCACGATAGTGGCTTAGTCTTTTAACTAACGGTCGGTGGACCACATCATTTTAGGAATTCGAGGTGATGCACCAGTCACAGGAGGAAGGCAGGACTTGAGGAGCAGTTGCTGCGCACAACCGCTACTACACGGCGACAGGTCGAGGATGGATTTCACTTTGCTTCCGCTTAGACGTTGTGAATTGTGTGAGAGAGATTACTTGTATTAGACATGTATCAGGCTTAAGCCCCCTGCTTTTCTACTCTCTTTCATACTTTGTACTCATTGTGGACTATTGCTCTTATATATATGTGGTGATTTTCTGTGGACTTGACTTGATTATACTTCTACTTCTTTGATGATTGTCAATGCCGGCAGAATTGGCGTTTTGTAGTGGCGACCATCCCAAGTGTCGGTGTCACTGCAAAACGGCGGTTCTGGCGTAAGACCCGGTAGCGTAGCAAAAAAATAGAGCCTTACAAGTGTAACAACCCAAATTTCAGAATGGGAAAATATTGGGTGACACAGCCTGGGAAACGGGCGTGTCCCAGGGCGTGCCCCGCTCGGGTTGAGCAGTTGGGCGCGTGGTCGATGAAATTCGATTGACGAAGTTTTCGGGAGGTCACGCCCTGTGACACGGGCATGACAGGGGGCGTGACCTAGGGCGTGTCCCCTCTAGTCGACGATCTGCGCTCGACGATCGTCGAGTGGCAAGCAAGGGGTACACGGCCTGTGACACGGGCGTGTCACAGGGCGTGTCCCGCCGTGTCGAGAGGTCGACAATTTTCTCTCGAGTAGGTGTCGAGTGGGTTACATGCCCTGTGTCACGGGCATGACTGGGCCGACACAGGCGTGTACCCTGGCCGTGTTCTATTTTGGATAAGTCAGAATGAGTCGGTTCGTGTACCGCCTAAGGTACACGCCCTGTAACATGGGCGTGTCACAGGGCGTGTTAGGCTCGAAAAGTGATTTTGTCAGAGTTTTCTGGCCGTTCATTTCCCTATTCTGGATCTAATGGTCCAGGCTTCTTCCCTGTGGCTAAAAGGGCCGTGAATGAGGTTTCTTTCCTCATTTTCATTCTTCTTCTTCTTCTTCTCAAGAGAGAGAGAGAGAGAGAGAGAGAGAGAGAGAAGAGAGGGAAGGAAACTGAAGATGAGCTAGCTATTGGAGGAGATGTGGAGTGCGGTTTCAAGATCCGAGTTCAGATTTGTGAAGGCAAAGCCGAGGCGGTGATTTCCAGCCGGCTAGTTCATGGCGCCGAAGCGATCTTCAAGGGTAACGATCTCCTTCTTGGACATCGAAGTCCTTTCTTTATGCATGTGCGTGGGATCCTCCACCAAGAGGCGGATTTCGTAAGCGATTCCATGGTTGAGTTTGCATCTAGAGCCAGAAGTGTGGAGTACGACATAAGCATGCTATGTGAAGCCCATCTGGACGGGTAGTCTGGATTGGTGATGATCATGGGTAAACCGGAGAAGACTCCGTGAATTTGATGTGATGAAAGATTTATGTGTTGTGGAATGAATGTATGATTGGATGTGTATTATGGATGTAAGGAGACCTTGCATAGTCTCCTTGTTATGTTGAGAGATCAATTGGTAGCACGCCTGGGGAGAGCGAGATAAACCAAGTCTGCTACACCACTATGGTGGGTTGATCTAGATAGAGAAGGGATCGATTGATGGCATGCCCGGGAAGGGAGCACCCGGCTTGCTGCACCATAAGGGTGGGTCGATCAGGAAATAGGTGAGGGGTCGATTAGTGGTAATGCCTGGGGAGTAGCGATAAACCCAGCTTGCTATACCACATGGGTGAGTCGATCTGCTCTGGTTATATTTGTGCCTGGCTTACAGGGCTGGGATTCTCGGTGGACGTAATGATATCTAAATTTGAGACCGAGGCATTTGAATTAGAGGCAAAGATTGCAGGGATAACAAGGAGTTGAGCCCGGCAGGTCGGCGGGCCGGAAGGAGCGAGCCGAGACTACTATCAACAGTTACACTCCAGTCCGCCAAAATTTTACTTGGAAGATTGTTGGCTTTTTTGCCAAGTCTTAAAAAGAATAGCCGTCATAGGTGAGCTGGGCATTCGCGGGCCCAACTTGGCATGACCGGTCCAACACGGGCGTGACCATGCCCGTGACTATCCAGTCAGTTGTCGAGTACTCGAGTAGTTGAACACGGGACACGCCCCCTTTTACGGGCGTGACCATGGACGTGACCGGGGCGTGTTCTCCGGTCAACGATTCTAGTTGAGTTCGACGATTTTAGTTGAGTTCGACGATTTTGGTTGAGTTCGACGAATTCTGATCGACGATAGGAGTCACGCCCGGTGTCACGGGCGTGACCATGGGCGTGACCGCGGCGTGTTCTCCGTTCGACGATTTTAGTTGAGTTTGACGAATTCTGGTCGATGATAGGAGTCACGCCCGGTGTCACGGGCGAGACCATGGGCGTGACCGTGACGTGTTCTCCGTTCGACGATTTTAGTTGAGTTCGACGAATTTCGTCAATGATAGGAGTCACGCCCGGTGTCACAGGCGTGACAATGGGCGTGACCGGGGCGTGTTCTCCATTCGACGATTCTAGTTGAGTTCGACGATTTTAGCTGAGTTCGATGAATTCCGGTCGATGATAAGAGTCACGCCCGGTATCACGGGCATGTCCATGGGCGTGACTAGGGCGTGTTCCATCGTATCGAGTGTTGAACCGACACTAAAAACCGTCGTAACGCTTCGGTGGAGCAGGACACGGGTAAGGACACGGGCGTGTCCCTACCCGTGTCACTTTTCATATAAAAGGGCTTAGAAAGCCCTAGCAGTTTCACTTCTCTTTCCAGCCCGATTTTCTGAGAAAACTTCTGTAGAAAGATAACTGCAGGAGCAAGTTCTAGGGAGGGAAAATCCGCCAACGCCGCGAAGGAGAAGATGCCACCAAGGAGAATTACGAGATCCATGGCCGGAAATGGTGGTACCGCTGGAACCGAGGTGAGCTTCCTACCCTCTCCCTTGATGCTAGATCTGTAGATATCTAGGCATGACGTCGACTCAAAAGAGTCTAGACATGTGAGAAGATGCTTTCTCTAGGGTGAGGCCAATCCAGTGCTTGTGCTCTTGGTTAGTGGTGTCTTCAACCTCTCCGATCTTCTATGTGGAGATGGGAGATGGTTTCGTGAAGAGCAAAGGCCTCATGAGGGTGAATAAGGGTGGAGGAAATTTCTGAAGGAGATTTGAGAGGATCGACTTGAGGAGGAAGATGAACCGATGTCGTTCGTCCCGCCTCAAGATGCGTGCTGAATCTGTATTCTGCGCGCAACGATCTTCTAGGCCATTTTCATGAAGGATATGTCCAGATATGGGCTTTCGACTAAACACGAAAGTTGAATACCTTGAAAATACCTTTCCAACGAGTGGCTGCACGACTTCAAGCGATATCTGTATCCACGTGAAAGTCTGAATGAATATGGTGTTCAATAAATCCTGCATGCAGAAATTGTGTTTTGTACGCAGCGGACATCAAAGCTGGTTTCTAATAGGATACAGTCAAATCTGGGTTGAGGTCTGAATACGAAAGTTGTAGCCCATGGAAAGACCTTTCCATCGAGGGGTTATACGTCTTCACCGGATTCTTGTACCTTCGGGAATCTCCGGTCGAAGTTGCTGCCCAGATTTACTCCGCACCTAAATTCTGGGCTTATATAATATGAATTTGGATTCGGTGGAATTAATATTGCAAGTTACTTGGCTTGGATGAACTCTTTTATGATTAATCATTTTAGTTGTATGATTGATGAAGTTTATTAATCAGATTTCATATAATCCAATTGTGAAACAAGCTTACTTAAACGAATTGACTTGATAGAAATTGATAGATGGTTATTTATGCGCTTCATGTTTATAAGATGTTGTAATCCTTTGGAAAGATTGATGGATCTTTATACGCGCATCATGTTTATAATATATTTGTACTTTTGGAAAGATTGATAGATCTTTATATGCGCATCATGTTTATATTATGTTGTCATCATTTGGAAAGTCATGTGGAAGAATAAATTATGGCCATAAGTATGTTTGATTAATGGAATGAGTTTAGTAGTCCAATACTTAGAGCGTCGTCTCCCTACGGGTAGTATTGTGAGAGGATGTGAGTGCGATGTTGACCGTCACTTGTTTGGGTTATGTTGAGATAAGGTATGGATGGATGATTGGGCTGTGTCCTCGTGCTTACTTCCGAGGCCTCTTCCATGTTATGGCGAGGAGGCATTTGCATGTGGTGTGAGTCGACACGCGGTGTCGTAATCCTGGGTTAAGGATAGTGTGACAGGTCTACGGGCTCGCCGATCGTCACACCGACGGGAGTTGACAGTTAGACTTTGGGCGGTTGGGCTGTGTCCTCGGTGTTCACGTCCCGGGGCCCTTTCCGTGCCAAGTGAACGGTTGGGTCGTGTCCTCGTGCTTACTTCCGAGGCCCCTTCCGGGTCACACAAGGCCAGTTCGGGCTGTATTCTTGGTGCACATCTACCTAAGACTCCGCTGGGCCATAGTACGCATGGGCACCGCTGCTGTTTTCTTAGCGTTGTGGCGTACATAGGCCTAGGTGAAGTAGTGTGGATACCCGCCTAGTAGTAGAAGTGCCCGTTCTACTATCACCGTCTGGCCACGACGGCTGATGCCTGAGAGGTTAGCTAACTGCTCGAAAAGTGGGAACTATAGTCTGTGTCGACATAGCAATTGCATGTGTGCGATCATGGGTGAGTCATTGCATAACATACATTGCATTTCATAACATTACACAACAAGATCCTCATCGTATAAGTTTGTATGGGCACTCTTATACGATGAGTTACCTTTATGTAACCCGATCCTTAACTTATAAGTTTGTATGAGCATTCTTATAAGTTAAGTTACTTTCCTGCTGTTACTTATGCTTGTTAGTTTGTTATAACTCTTAAATATTTGCTAGATCGTGATATTGTTACTGTTACACTATTGTTAGCTGCTTGTACTTCTTTTACTTGCATATATATATTACCCTTGTTCTTTCTCTCCGCCTGGTGCCGAGGAGTCGCCGGGGGAGCGGATGTGAAGCCACTTAGTCGTTTCGACTAACGGTTGCTACGTCTTCCTTTTAGGAGGTCACACCGCAGGTAGAGCAGTTGCGGACTACGCAGCAGGACAGCCAGGACAGGACGATAGTGCCTGAAGTGACGGTGTCGTCGATACCGTCGGTCACAGATGTGAGTGTTGAGAGGATTTGATGTAGCCCCTTTTTGGGCAATTTCTATAGTTGTACTCTGATTTGTAGAATCATGTTTTAGCTTCTCTTTTATTGTACTGATTTGGACATTATTACTTAGTGTGAATTGACTTCTCTTGCTTATATTTTGGTTGAGTTGGCATGTGATATTGATATTGGTTGTAGCCGGCGGAATAGGCGTCTTATGGTACATGTTAGCTCGTGCCCTAATGCTACCGCAAGACGCTGTTCCGGGCATAAGACCCCCCTTCGTGCTGTGTTTTGGGATCCGCGAGGGGGGTCTTACAGTTGTCGTAGCGGCGGGTCAACTCGTCTTTGAGGAGGAGCCAGGACAAAGCCGACGATGATTGGCGGAGCCAACAAACCCAATGAAGGGTCGAGCCCTCCAGGTAAATTGTGGCGAGGGGAACTAATTGATCCGCGGGCATTCCCTGGATGTCAAAGTAGTGCTCGTCCCATACGAGCCAACCCGGGGGATCAGTCTCATCGAAGACCGACAGTTCTAGGCGGCGGAGGGCACCAACGATAAGCTCGGGCAGAGACAGAGCGTCGATTGGAAGTTCGTCGGGGATGATGGCCAACGTTGTGGAGGCAGCAGCAGGTTCGGTGGGGGAGCCGGAGACGGGGGGCGGGCGTCGAGGAGAGCGTGGATGTCGCAGACAGTCACCTGGAGATCTGACAGAGTCGTATCGACCCGGTCAAGGCGGTTGGAGAGCACGGTCGTGGTGGCCGCTTGATCGGATTCACACGCCATGCCGCGAGTGAGGGGCATGCACTGGGAAGGCAAAAGGAAGGAGTTGAGACACCGCCGAAGGCAAGATCTGCAGTGGCGGCCCCGAGCGGCTGGAGAAACAATCGGAAAAAACAGACAGAAGCGCAACGTCGACAGAGGAGCGTAAGACATAACGCGTGGAGGGGTGGCACACGAAGCAGGTGGACCAGTTGTTAGCAACGAGTAGGAGGTGTGGAGGGAGAGGTCGGCGTTGGGGGCCGGGGCGGTACAACGGGCTGGGCGAACGCGAAGAGGGGGGGGGGGGGGGGTGAAGAGTGTCGGCTAGGGCAAACCAGAAGATACCGATGTGTCAGTTCTCCCTATTCTGAATTCGATTCCAATAAAACCAAACATACAAAATTAGTTCACATCTCTCCTTTATATAGGGAGAGACCCGCACAAGTCGATCAGTCGTACAACACGGAATAAACGCTACAAAATAAAATGCAAAAGATAAAAAGATGTTAAGCCCGCTAAGTACTTCATGGACTCATGCCTCCAACGTCAATCACACTCGCCTAGTGTATACGCGCGCAAAACGCCTTTCTTCGATCGGATCCGCTCCATTTGCATCAATTATAGTACTATTTTTGTTTATGAACTCAGTGTAACCAAAATGTTTAAGATTTTCTATGTATCAGACAATATTTAGAAATTTAGATGTGTAGTTTGTTTCAAAATTAGTTGGCTCTATGAATTCCAAATTATGAAATACCTTTTTACCTTTATCTTCATTTACTACTTCCGCTGTAAGTTTTCAGTTATTACTTTAGATTTTACCTGTCACGTACCAATTTATATATTATTTCTTAGTTTACTTCTTATCACGGGTTCCATTCGTATTGCTGATTGTGGTTAAACTAGGATTGAGGTGTTACAATTGGTATCAGATGGAGGTTTAAGATGTCATTACCCAGAAAATTCACAGAGCCTTAGAATTTCATCTAAATAACTCCTTCCCTGTACATTCTTTAATTTTAAAAAATGTGCTCTCATATAAGTAAAATCTCTTACCTACAATACAAAAATGTGTTCTCTCTACCACTCGCAATCCCCCGTTCACGCGGAAAAAGCAAGAGATGAGCAGAGTATACTTGGAGGTTTGTGAGTGGCAGGAGCGTTGTCGCACCGGTGTAATGTCGTGGTCGGAGTACTGTCCGATGGGCCACCAGGGCACCAAGTGCACTGATGCAGTTGGTGCACTATTGCGGTTGGTTGTAGGGGCGGAGCCCCATGCCTGTCATTCGTACGTATATTTAGATACGTATGAGTGAAGATGCTCGTATGTGTGTGTGTGTGTGTGTGTGTGTCTGTGTGTGAGTGAGCTTATTCGCACGGGCTATGCCCGTGCTCGAAGCTCTCGAGTAGCCCTCGACCGCATTCAGGCGGGCTTCGCCCTCTTGCTCACGGGCTTTGCCCGTGCTCGATACGTCGTTGCGAGCTGCGTCCGCCTATGAGAGGGCTGCACACACACTCAGTTTTTTTTTCAAAACATATACATATGAGTACTTAAAATGACCGCAAAAAAATATGAAATACTATTTTTATTTTTATTTTATAAAATTTTATAAATTTTAATATATAAAAATTAATTTATCTCTCCATCTCTCTTTATAACTCCCCCTCTCTCTCTTTCCTTCTCTCTCCCTCTCCATCCTCTCTCTCTTCCAACTTCCTCCTCATGCTCTCTTTCTTATCAAATGACTAATACTTAAGGTGATTGTTAACCGCAACCCGTAATTGGCTAGCCGCATCCCAAAATTTATAATTTTTCGCGTCTTTTCGAAATACGTTTTGTACATGCAATTTCAGAAAAAGTGTTCAACACGAAAGTTGTAGATATCGACGAGATCTATAACTTTTGTGTTGAACACTTTTCCTGAAATTGCATGTACAAGGCGTATTTCGAAAAGGCGCAAAATCTGGACATATTTCCAAAGTACGATTTGTACATGCATTTTCAGGAAAAGTGATCAACACGAAAGTTGTAGATCTCGTCGATATCTACAACTTTCGTGTTGAGCACTTTTCCTGATATTACATATACAAGGCGTATTTCGAAAAGACGCGAAAAATTAGAAAATTTTGGGGTGCGACTAGTAAAATATTTATATTTTATTATATATATAACATAAGATATAATAACATATATATGATTTGGATCGGGCTGGAAGACTCTTTCAATTTCCCGCAATTGGTATTTATATTTCAGTGTCCTGCCGACACAGTGGGACCAGCTGGAATGCTTTCCCAGTCTTTAAATCGGTTGGTCATGATTTATTGAACTAAAGAGGTCGGTTATGATGAGGCTTTGCTTTAAAGAGGTCCTTTAATTAGTAAGCAAATAATTCATGCCGACAAACTGCCACGTCCTGACGGTCTATTTGCTCTTTTTCCTGTCCCGGGATACGAACAAAGTAGACAATTATTGAGACCAGCATCCGACGCCCTTTGGTCTTTTGGCTATCATGGTAATAGCCTAATAGTGAACTATAATATGTTACTTATATTTAAGCAAGTAATTTACTCCATATAATAGTGATAAAATATATAAATCAGTTACTATTGCTGCGGCCAACTCAGTTCTTTTGGTAGATCGGATTAAATTAGATCGTCTTACTCCGTGAAGTGGTCGAGTGCGCACATAGTCACAGAATAAGCAAAAGCACAAAATGCAATTTTAACGTGAAAAAACCTCATTAAATGGAGTAAAAAATCACGTGACCGGTACGGTGCAGGTCAAATTTCACTATTGACGGCTGTTTGCAGATTGTGTGAAGAATTGAGGGCAACATGCCGCTGCTCGTTACAACAGTGAGATGAGAGATCGAGAGTGCTCGGTGGGCGACAGACCGCCTCACGCGAAGCTGGTACTTCTCTAGGCTCTGATGGAGCGTTTCCGGAGGTTGCTTGACGAGCTTCGCGGCGGAGCGCACAGAGATGCGGGGGTGATGACTTGAGTGACGTTGCACACGTAGCAGGCTTTGTGGAATGTTGCGCATAATGTCTTCTTCTTGGGAGCATCAAAGACTTAGATGCATTTTCAGGAGACCCGGTGTAACGCCCCGAAACTCAAAAGAGGGACGGGCAGTGTTTAAAGCCAAGTTTGGTGCCCGGTAAGGGTCACACGGCCTGGAGACACGGGCGTGTCCAGGGCCATGTCGTGCTCGGGTTCGACGAACTTTCCGAGTGGTCGACGAAATGCAGTCGACGATCATCGAGAGAGCGAACACGGCCTGAGACACGAGCGTGTCCAGGGCCGTGTCCTGCTCGGGCTATTAGCCGGGCTGTGTTGGGGGAGGAACACGACCTGGAGCTCAGGCGTGTTCTGGTTGACACGGGCGTGTCAAAATTGACACGGGCATGTCGATAACCCGTGTCCTCTTCGGGCTGTTTTTGGTCCTGTGTCGATTGAGGAACACGCCCCGCGACACGGGCGTGTACTGATTGACACAGGCGTGTCAAGGTTAACACATGCGTGTCTAAGCCCGTGTCCTGGTCGGGATGCGACGGTTTCGGCGTCGATTGAGGCACACGACCTTGGACACGGACGTGTCACAAGCCGTGTTCGGCCCAGGAAATTGATTTTAAGTTCGAATCGTGGTCGTTCGTTTCCTTCTATTGGGATCCAAGAGCTCAGGCTGGTCCTTGCTGAATTAAGGCCGGGAATAGGGTTTGAAACTCTCATTTCTCTTTGAGTTTTCTCTTTCTAAAAGCTTTAGAGAGAGGGGAGAGCAAGGAAGAAAGAGAAGGAGAGATCCGGCCGCCGGAGGAACTTCGGAGCCCCAAATCGCAAGCCGAGTCCATATCTACGGAGGCGAGGCCATTACAGTGTTTTTCATCCATCTATATCTTCATGGTGCCAAAGAGAAACTCAAGGGTAACGATTCTCTTCTTGGACATGTGAAGTCCTATTTCCTTAATGCCAAGTACTTTGTGCATTTATACGCTCATTCCTTTTTAGGTTATTTTTAGAAGACATTCATGTTGTGGCTGAGTTCTTTCTTTACAATATTTAAAATGTTTCCGCTAGAATGTGTTCTGTGTAGGACGTTTGTTATTGGAAGGATGGTTTCATTTCGTAACCCTTCGGTCTGTCTATGGTATATGGCGTCGGGCCCCGGTCGAACCTACTGCTATATGCTATGTGACGGATAGGGGTGTTACACCCGGCTGGTGGAGAAGGCTCGCAGGAGAATTTCAGAAGAGCTTCAGCCTGAGAAAGAAGAATACTAGGAGAAGAAAAATTAGAAATGAAGGAAATCCTGAGGGCTTTTTATAGACTCCAAGAGATGGTTATGGTGGTTACTCGGTTATCCACACAACATAACCACTCATAACTACTATTTGTAGAACACATTTAATATAGTTTTGGACGTATACAATATGTGTAATATTTACTAAATGTAGAACAATTTTTAATTAATGATAACCCTCACTAATCATGACGGTTAGTGGGTGGATACCAACGAAATGGACGACGACGATCGCGGCGGAATGATCAGATGGTGGGGAAGGTCTGCTACGATAGAGAGGCCACCTCACCGGCAATCGGTCGCCGGCGAGTGGGGGGGGGGGGGGGGGGGAGTCGCGGCCGGCGGGACGACCGATGGTGGCGAGAGAAACCGCGGGGAGGGGAGGTCGGGCGCGACCGTACCTCGCGAGTGGTGCACTGCGGGAGGCGGCTGCGGGGTGGGGCGGCCGTCTCGACTTGCCCTTGTGGGTAGCGTCTCGCGGTCACGGGAGGAGGCCATGGGGAGGGGAGGCCTGACACGGCCGCCCCTTGCAGGTGGCGCCCCACGGCCGGACATGCCCGCCCCTTGCAGGTGGTTCCCCGCGGACGCGGGAAGCGGTCGTAGGGAGGGGCCGTTGCGGCGCTACCCCTACGCGGGCGGCCGGTCATGGGCCTCCCAACGCTAGTGATGGCAGCGCGTGCGACTAGTCGTGGTGGTGGATCAGAATGTGCAAGTAGATTGCGTGTTGTGGTCGTGTGTGTGACAGTCAAACTCATGATCCCACCAAGTTAGTGGGGGATCATGCAGAGGAGGTTATACATGTAACAGCCCAATTTTTTCAGCAGGCAATTTTTGGGTGACACGGTCTGGGACACGGGCGTGTCCCAGGGAGTGTCAAGCTGGGGTCGACGATTTGGCCGCGCAGTCGACGAAATTTGGAGTCGACAGTCGTGGGATAGCAGACACGGCCTGCGACACGGGCGTGTCGCAGGCCGTGTCGAGGCCGTGTCGACGATCGGCCTGTGTGTCGACGTTTTTCGCTCGATGATGTGTCGAGAGGAGGCACACGGCCCAGGACACGGGCGTGTCCCAGGCCGTGTTGTGTGCTCGACGACTTTTACTCGACGATCGTCGAGTGTCGAGATGTGGTCGTTGAGTGTCGAGAAGTTGAACACGGCCTGTGACACGGGCGTGTCACAGGGCGTGTAAATTCGAGTCGACGAACTCAGCCTGACGAAAAGTTTCGACAGGGCATGTCTTCGTGCCGTGTGTTGGCACACGGCCTGGGACACGAGCGTGTCACAGGCCGTGTGAAGTCTCAGGTTGTTTGAGATTATTTTTCGCCGATGCACACGGCCACAGACACGGGCGTGTCTGAAGGCGTGTTGGGTGACACGGCCCATGACACGGGCGTGTCTCAGGGCGTGTCACTGGTTTGGATCAGTCGGTTGACCACCGCTTGAGGCACATGACCTGAGATACGGGCGTGTCACAGGCCGTGTCAGGTCAAAATCAGTTTTTTTGGCAAAATCGTGGTCGTCCATTCCTTCAGCCTGGATCCAAAGGCTGAAAGGCCTCCAGCTTTCCTTAAGGCCGTGAATGAGAAAGGATTTCTCATAGTGTATTTTGGCCTTCATCTTTCTACAAGATTAGAGAGAGAAAGAGAGAGGAAGAAGGAGGAGGAGGAAATGGGGTTGGTCACCGGTGGTGCTGTAGTTTTCCGACGAGAAAGCCGAAGCCGGCGTTGCGGAGGAAAAGCTCTAACGAGTCTTTCGAGCTAGCTTTGAGTTCATGACACTGAAGCGGTCGTCAATGGTAACGACTTTTCTTCTTAGCCATATGAAGGCTTCCTTTTGGTATATATTTGGGATTCCCCCACCATGAGGTGGCTTATTTTGGGAGTCTTTTGGGTGGATTCATGAAATCCCCTTTGTTGGCATATAGATCCGGAAATGGAGTACGGAATAGGCATGCTGTGTGAAGCCCATCTGGACAAGTTGGTCTGGATTGGTGATGTTGCATACGAACCGGAGAAGACTCTGTGATAAACGTGTAGTTTAAGGAGTCAACGGGTTTGCCTGCGAAAAGGAGTTGCAGGAAGTACTGGAGTGGTAGCCCAGGAAAATATTCGTGTTATGTTTTGGGTCCAACCTGTGAATGAGGCACAGGAAGTACTGGTGTGACCAGGAAAGGCCCTTTATGATGCTTGATGTCATAGGGTGTCCACCTGTGAAGCGAGTAACAGGAAGTACTGGCATGGTAGCCAGGAAAGACCCCTGACATTTGTGATTTTGCGATGTCCACCTGTGAAGAGAGTAACAGGAAGTACTGGGATGCCCAGGAAAGACCCGTTGTTGTGATAAGGAAATGGGTATAGAAAAATACCCAGGCTGTGTGCTAAGAACAGGATTGGTGAGACCGACCCGCGCCTTTGATTAAGCCATGAGTACGCTGTACTCGGAGAAGGCAAGGCGATTTGAGCAACGGGGGGTGGAGGATCCGACCTGCGCTATGTCCGTCCGACGTGAGACCAAAAGGTGTGGTCTGTTGGAGCGCATAGCAAGAGTCTTCGACCTGCGCGCCATGACACAATGGGGGGCTACGGGCCATCCCAGTGTAGGAAGACTAACTCCGGCTGCACACCATGGAGTAAATGCTCAAGAGATTTACCGTTGGGTAGTGACCCTGATACGGTGGTGGGCAAGAGCTTTGCCAGAACACCAAGAATGTGCCCTGAGTGCACGGACCGTTGGGCCGGGTGGCGAACGGTTGTGATGGCTTGTGTGCGTGAAAATACATTTTGATGAGATATATTGCCATACTATGATATGATATGCCTGCAGGGAAGATTACCGCTGCCCCGAGAAAAGGGGTAGGGTCGTTATAATTTGGTCAGCTGAACGCTGACCGTTGCTTTTGTTTGCCACCATTGGGTGGATTGTCCCTGTACAGGTGCTGGAGAGCTGAGCGAGACGCATAGAGGTTGATGCTCCTGCTGCTGTTGCTGCTACAACTGCTAGCCCTCGAAGGCTATATGTGTTGCTTGTTATATTTTCTCTTATTGTGGCCGGCCTGCGCGTCAATCTGTTTAGGCCACTGTTTGCAAGCCTTGTACGACCATAATGCCAACTCTTTTTACTTGTTGTAAGACATTCCTATATCGTATAAAATGTGGAGTTTGATATTTGGGCATTCATGAGGAGTTCAAGTTGTAGTCTAGGCTTCCGCTAGAATGCTTTGTGATAGCTGCGTTGCGCTACTCTGGTATCATCTTGTACCTTCACCGCCTGTTTTATGATATATACTGTGGGGCCCCGGCCGGACCTTATAGAATATACCATATGAACGGATGAGGTTGTTACAATACACACCCCAAATTTTTTGTACATTTATGCTATATTTGGTTCGGCGGTGGCGGGTGCATCCGACGGGTTGAAATGACACTTTGAAACCGGAGGGAGTGAGGTGGGGGTCGAAACAGAGCGGATCAGGGTCGTTTCCTCCCTGCTGTGGATGCAAACTGAGCAAATGTCGTCGGCACCCGTTTGTTTACCTGCCGTCCGACGATATTTGCTCCAAACGGAGACGGCGAAACGCCGAACCAAACGAAACCTTAGTGATGGCCTCATCAACTATAATTTGGAGATCATTTGAAATAATACTCTAAAGATTCATTTATTTTATATTAGGTCCCTAAAGTTTTATCTAGTTTTAAATTAATCACACTTAACATATCATTATCATTATTAAAGGATTTTTTTGCCATCTCAATGACAAGGCGACCACATGAGGTTGATGTAGATATTATAATAATTATTTGATGAGATTCCCTTGGAATTTTTTGAGCAAAATCCGAAGAATTCAGACCGAGGAAGCGTGAGAAGAGCCCACCCATGCAGACAAGTCGCGCACGACGCACCACACTCCCCCAAGGCCTGGAAACTCCAAGAAGAAAGTAAAACCTGTGCGCACCAATGGGCCAACACCCCCCCTCCCCCCCCCCCCCCCCCCCCCCGCCACGCACACGGTCATCCCACGGGGGGGGGGGGGGGGGGGGCATACGCGACCGCCTAAACTACCCAGGGGGAATTTCGTCATTTCTCTAAATTTGGTGATCCATGTAACTGAAACAGAGAGACGTCATTTGCCAACACAAATTTTGACCAGCACAATTACTGGTGTATCCCTGCAAAAAGTTATAAATAGGTCCACAAGCTTTCATTTAAAGACAAGCAACTCTAGAGTCAAGAAAAAGTTCTGTGTTTTTCCGGCGAGAACGTGAACATGTGCCAATCTTCCGCTCAGGAATTCGCTCCGCTACTCTTCTAACGCAAAGGCTCCAACATGCTTCAAGGCTCCGTGGACTTACCCAATTTCTCAGGCCAGAGCGCTTTCATGGAGGCTCTGAGGACTTGGCTATTTTCAATCACTTTTGTACCTTGCATTTATAATAGAGAGGAGGCATGTCACCCTTCTAAAAGATCATTTCATGCACCTGTAAAACTCTAAGAAAATAGTGGATTTTGGATATGACACAGACCTGACCTTGGCCCGAAGAATCGGACAACCTTAACTCGGAATTGGGCCCGGCGCGGAAACAGTGTCAAAGAAAAATAGCAGCAAACGAAAAAAACTTTTTGACGGGAAAAACCCGGGTGACCTGCTAACAGTTAAACGCCTGTCTATGAGAAGGTGTTCCCAAAACCTCTAACAAGTTGCAGTATCCCCAACAAGCAACAATGACAAGAAGCACACACTGCTAATGGCGCAGCCCCGGAGGAGCACTCCAGATTAGCCCAGGCCAACCCACCTACAAACAACACTCCACTGCCTAATGGAACTGTTATCGCCTCCCCTACCAACTCAATGGAGGAGCGCCAGGCTGACGTGATCACCCTCCTATGGGACCTGGGAGTGTCTAATCCTCCCAACATAGCCGACGCGCACGAGGCGCGACCGAAAGTCGCACGGGGGAATGCCCTTGCCTCAAGACGTGATTCACCCCGCGGATCCCATGCTAACAAACTTTCTTATGAAGTGAGCTCCATGCACGCTGCCCGAAGGCTAGAGCCATAGGCCGACATCCCACAAAATCCTCGCCTGATGGGCATGGAGATTCGACAAGACAACCACTAGCTCACCTGTTAGGAGTGCTAGGGACATGATCGAAGAGGAGTATGCCCAGGAGCGGCGCCGCCCTGTAAACGCACGACATCTCTTCCATCACGGGGCCCCGCTTTGTTGGTATTACCAATGGTGACATGGAAGTGATCAAACATGTGGCTCTCACTGCCAACGCAATATGAGCCTATGAGGTTCGCATATAAGAGCTCTTGAGAAGTTAGAAAGATTTGTGTTGGCCTTGCTCATATGTGATATGAGTGAAGGACCAAGCCTATGACGTTTTGGATATGAAGGAATTTTCATTCCGGGACCTGTATTGTGAATATGGTTCATCAGGTAAGTTATCAAAAGAAAGCTAAGGGAAATTCGTCGAGTATAGACGAGTGGTTTCGACGAATGGTCTAGATTCATCGAGTATCGTCGAGACATCTCAATGCTTCTGTCTTGAATTCGTCGAGTATCATCACAACAGATTCGACGAGTTAGACCTCAATTGGTCGTATATCGCCTTGATACCCAGACGAATTGCCCGGTGTCGTTTCGTCGAATATTCACTTGTTATCTCGACAAATAGTTTTGATTCGTCGAATATCAACGTGATACTCAACGAATTCTATTTTCCACCGGTTTATTTCCTTTAAATCTGATTCGGCGGGTTTGCTGGAATTGATTGGTTCGGTTCAACATATATATAGGATATGTACAAGTTGAACCGATAAGTGACTGTTCATTCCCGACCTAATCGAGTGACGACCTCTTCTCCCGACGACGAGAACTGTTCCGCCATTCGCGGAAACTACTCACTGTCGCGGACCGCCGACCTGCTACCGTCTCCGGAAAAGGTTTCATGTGCGTCGGATTCATCACCGCCACCTCTCCTTGAACAGATATAGCAGTCCATGGAGACATTGAGGGCAAACCTAGTTCCGACCTAGATCTTGTGCGACAAGAGTCTAGGGTTCTCCGTGCTTGTGTGAATATCCGTAAAGGCGTGGACATTATTCTACGCTCGGAACTCCAGCCGTTGTCGTTCGTTAGAATCATTAGGAGCACCTTGGTTGAGTATAGACTCAATGCCTCAAATGTAATTTTATTTCACAGTAATTTATTTCTTGATTAATGGTCATCGCTTGATCCGAATATTCTTTTGAGTTTTTTTGTTCAATTTTTACTGCGTGCACAAGTGTTGTGTCATCCTAGCAAAACCCAACACGCTTGCCCGTCAAGTCCTGGAACATCCTGTTCCTCACGGATTCAAGCTACCACATTTAAGGCCTTTGACGGGGAAGAAGACCCCATAGAACACGTAAATTACTTCAAAATGATCATGATCCTCTTCAATGCGCCCTGATCTACTGTTGTGCCAAGTATTCCCCACCACTATGATGAGACACAGCATGCACTTGGTTGCACTCCCTACGGGAAGGAGCGATCAACAACTTCGGGGAGCTCGTCCGCCTATTCATCGACCAATTTATAGCCAACCGATGGATTGTAAGAGATCCCTCTCACCTCTTCAGCAACTGCCAAAATGAGGGAGAGTCGCTCAAGGAGTTCTTCCACCGCTTCACCTCTGAGTCAAATAACCATTGTTTGTGTGCGCTTTAGGAGGACCTGGTTCGTCCTTATGGAGGTGGCGAATAACCTTTGTTAGTTCGCGGCTTAGGAGGACCGGGGCCGTCTGGGTAGAGGTGGCAAAAAATCTTTGTTCTTTCGCACCCCAGAAAGACCGGGTTTTGTCCGGGTGTACGTTGCGAATAACCATTGTTCGTTCACATCTAAGGAGGACCGGGGTCTGTCCGGGTGAAGGTGTAGATGAACCTTTGTTCATCTTGCCTGAGAGATGCAGATGGACCTTTGTCCGTCTCGACTTAAAGGTGCACAAAGACTTCCATCTATCTCACCTGAGAGGTGTAGACGGACCTTTGTCCGACTCACCTTAAAGGTGTATAATGACTTTCATCCATCTTGTCTGAGAGGTGCAGAAGGGCTTTCACTAATCTTGCCTTTGGGGGGATCCATCCTATCGAGATGCTTTGTAACCCGGAGGCGGGATACACGACAGCGTGGGAGCGAGATGCTCTACAACGCGGGAGGGAGAAATTCCCTACAGCGTGAGAGCGAGATACGCTGCAACGCGGGGGCAAAATGCTATACAATGTGGGTGAGAGATGACCTACAACGCAGGGGCAAAATGCCCTACAACATAGGAGGAAAATGCCCTGCAACACAAGGGGAAAGTGCCCTACTGCGTGAGAGCAAGATGCCCTACAACATGGAGGAAAACTGCCATGCAGCATGGGAGCGAGATGCCCTTCAACACGGGGGTGAAATTCCCTGCAGCGTGGGAGCGAGATACCCTGCAACACATGGGCAAAATTCCTTGCAGCATGGGAGCAAGATGCCCTACAATGCGGGGGCAAAATGCCCTATAGCGTGGGAGCGAGATGCCCTGACATGCGGGGGTAAAATGCCCTACAACATGGGTTCGAGATCCCCTGCAATGCAGGGGCGAGATACCCTGCAGCCAGGGAGCGAGATGCCACTGCAACGCGGTGACAAAATACTTTCTTGTTACCACGTCTGGGCATGTGGTTTTCACCCAAGAATCTTTATTTGAGGAGAGCAGTATGACCTGACGGAGGTCAGAAAGCAGTTACAATGTTGGAGGAAAAAGAGAGCCACATAAGTGCACACACGTTCCATCTCACGACTTATTATGTCAAAGAAAAATAACAAGAAGCTAATACGGGGCTCTACGCACGCTATTAGGGGGAGGCACCCCTGCTCGTGGTTTCTGGCCATCTACATCGGGTTGTCATGCAACCCTTAGCTGGATTGTTGCTTCGCGGCACAGACTTGTTTGGGGTGGAGTACTGTACAAATCTTTTGAGGAGACCTTGTCGGATGAGGCGATCTATCTCGTCCTTCAACCGGTTGCATCCCTCCATCCTATGGACGTATCCGCGATGGAAGTCACAATATAATGATTGGTCTCCTCTGCTTGGCGCAAGTGACTTAGGCTTGTGAAGCTCATCGGTGTCTTGTATGGCCAGGAGCACTTCGGTTCGAGGGTGATCGGGTTGGGCTATAAGTTCCGACACTGGCTGTTGTTCCCGTTTTCCGGCAGGCCTGTAGATGCCGGGCGTTGGAGGAGAAGAAATATAGGGGAACCGGCCGCTGGAGGATGGTTTTGGGGCGGTGACGGTGGGACGATCGAGACTTTGGAATAGGAAGTGCGAAAAAGCAAAACCTAAATCTCCGATCGGGAGGGGGGAAGGCGACGATCGAAACAACGATCGGGAAATCAGAAGCTGTAGTTGGTTATCGGGGCAGCGACAGTAGGCAATCAGGAGTGGGGAAGACGAAGTGCGAAACGGTCTTGCCCTAAATCTCCGATCGGGAGTGGGAAAGGCGATGGCCGAAACAACGATCAGGGTGATCGGGTTGGGCCGTACTTGGGTTTTTTTTGTGGTAATGAAGATAGGTGTTTTGAAGTATTTTATTTTGCTTGAATGATGTGTCCATAACCAAAAAAATGTCCCTAACACCGCTTTTTCTTAAAATAAATTGAGATTAGGCAATGAATTGAAATATTAATTCACTTAAAATTGTAGTGGACATATATATAGGCTCCGTTTGGGGGGACTTATTTTCACAGGTCAAGCGGTCACGACCGTATGAACCGGACCTTAATTAAGGCCGGATTCATGCGGTTGTGACCGCTTCACCGGTGAAAATAAGTCTTCCCAAACTGAGCCATAGTTAAAATAATATTTATTTGCATTGGTGCCTTGGTGGCGGTCACACCTCCGTGGCTCCATTCATAAATCCACATGTCCAGTTATGACTTATCTAGTTCTGTTGCCGACTATTTTAATTTTAAATCACGACCGTCCATCTAAACACCCATCGTATCCTCAGTCCTCACACTATAAATATCGCTCCCGATCAGCTCTAAAGCATCAAAGTCATCAACGGTCACTACAAGCCTTCTCGAAAATTTTAATTGAATCCAATGGCTGAGGAGAAGCACCACCACCGCCACCACCTCTTTGGCCACCACAAGGAGGATGAGAGGCCCTCCGATGAAGTCAACTACCCCTCTGGCGGTGGTGACGTCTACGGTCAAAAGAACGATTACAGCACCGGCGGCGACGGCTACGGTCAAAATACTGATTATAGCGCCAGCGGCGACGTCTACGGTCAAAAGACTGATTATAGCGCCGGCGACGATTACACCCAAAAAGCGACGTATGGCGGCGCAGGTGGTTACTCCGACAGCACCGGTTATGGAGGCGGCGGCGGCGGTTACTCCGAGCAAACTGGATATGGAGGCGGCGGAGGCTACTCCGAGAAAACTGGATATGGCGGCGGCGGCGAAGGTGGATACTCCGAGAACACTGGATACAGCGCCGGTGAAGATTATGAGAAGGAGAAGAAGGAGCACAAGCGCAAGGAACATTTGGGTGAGGCGGGGGCCCTCGCCGCCGGTGCCTTTGCGCTGGTATATACTTTTTTAACTTTTTTTTAAATACCGTTTTAATACTTTTAATACTTAAAATATCATATTTCTAAAAGCCACAAAATCTGGGCGTATTTTCAAAATACATGCATTTTTAGGAAAATTATTCATCAATAAAGTTGTAGATCTCGTCGAGATTTATAACCTTTGTTTTGAACATTTTTCTTAAAAATGGATGTACAAGACGTATTTATAAAATGCACAAAAAATTAAAAAATATGGTGCAACTAATCAAAACTGTTATGCTAATAACAATCATCTATTTTTAATGTTTAATGTTAATTAGGGGAACTCCCCTTGAGTTTGCATATTGATTTACTAGTTTATCTTTTAAAATCAACCAAATAAATTTGGCTCTAGCTATATTGGTTCAGTAGTGATGGGTGTATTCGGTGGATCGAAACGTCACTTTGAAATTGGAAGGGGAGAGGTGGGGGTCGAAACAGAACGGATCGGGGCCGTTTCTTCCTTGCTGCGGGTGCAAACGCCGGCGGCGACCGTTTGATTTATCCGCCGTTCAATGATGTTTGCTTCAAACGAAAGCGACAAAATGCTGAACTAAACGAAGCCTCTATCTTCTTTTCTATTTGAAAACGGAGAAATTTAGAGCAGAGGCAAATGCAATTTTTATTGATAGAGCAGGTGTAACTTATAAATATGTAAACTTATAGTGGACTAGTGGAGGTACTATAATTAATTAAGAGAATTATTAAAAGCATTGTAAATTTGGCTAGTTGTACCACATTTTTTCCCAATATTTTTGTGAACGTTGTAGATCTCGTCGAGATTTACAACTTCCGCGTTGAATACTTTTCCTAAAAATGCATGTATAAGGACGTATTTCTAAAAGGCGCAAAACCTGAGCGTATTTCGAAAGTACGTCTTGTATATGCATTTTTTAGGAAAAGTGTTCATCGAGATCTACAGTTTTCATGCTGAACACTTTTCTTAAAAATGCATGTACAAAATGTATTTTCTAAAATATGCAAAAAATTAAAAGAGGGACGGTACTACTAGCCAAAATTGCATTGCAAAAAGTAGTCTCCAAATAAATCTGCCGGGAAAATACTGTCCTATAAAAGTGGTATACAAGTATTTTTTGGAGGACAATAGTAACAAATTAGAAATTATTAAAAATAATATTCTTCTTTTTTTAAGAGCAGTATATGATTACCATGGTTAATTAATTAATTAATGGCAACTATTTTATTTCATAGTATCTATTTAGCCTGACATAGAATATGATCGCACCATCAAGTAAAGAAAATTAGTTTTGAACATAAAAGTGAACAAAATTTGTTAATTGAGATCAGATGTTCACAAATAACAGTTCATAATCATCGTATTCATGACTGTCATCACTATACTAAACAATGCCTATATTGAGAGAGGAGCTTTTGTGTTATTTTACAGTTTTGTTTCTCTCTTTTTAGTTATCTTGTCTCATTTTTAATATTAAATTGTTCTCTTAACTTATTAATTTATAATTCTAAAGGTCTATACTGTGTGAACTTCTTTGTAAATAATAGTAACTTCAAGATTTATACTATAAGTATAAGAAAATGACTCAATGAAGTATTTTTTTTACTATTCATGAACTTTTAGTTTTTATTTTTAAAGGTTTCAGTCTCTGTAGTCATTTGAGAATTTATGTGATAAAAATATTAAAGAAAATATTACTGAGTCATTTTTATTTTTCTGTTCAATTGTATTTTATTGGTTGATATTGACTAGAGAAATACTATAATTGGTAAAATTTAATGATAGTATGAGAAGCATGAGTCTAAGAAGGATCCAGAGCATGCCCATAGGCACAAGATAGAAGAGGAGATCGCAGTAGCAGCAGGAGTAGGTGCAGGGGGATACGTGTTCCATGAACATCATGAAAAAAAGGAGGTCAAGGAGAACGAAGAAGAGGCTGAAGGAAAGAAGAAACACCACTTCTTTTAAGATGTAAAAGAACTGGATCCAGAGTTATTTTAATGGCTAATATGTGTGTTTGTTTATGTTTGTGTATTTTCATGAGGGCATGCTATTTAAAATCTTGTGTAAGTTGTGTTTTTCATATTTCTATTGCCTTGTAAATAAGAGCTCAATTTTATGGAGCTTGCTTCCTACATAATAACATGAATGTGTGTGTTGCACAAGTTCTCCTCTATCATAATTATTTATAGTGACTAGTGAATTACTTCTTATTTATAAAGGGTATGAGAGTGTGGTATTTGCTCAATCATTTGCTATTTGGTTGACACGTGGTGGATAAGATATAAGTGTAGGGGATTTGTGATATGAGTATATTTCACTTGTTATTTTTTTTGCATGTTATATAGTATAATCATGCAAATATAAAATCACATGAAACGTTTTATATATCTCTCAACTAATATTATTTTCTCCTCAAACTCATGTCATGTGGATTTATGTTTTTGGTTCGGCGTTTCACCGCTTTCGTTTGGAGCAAACGTCGCCGGACGGCGGGTAAACAAACAGACGGCGGGGGCGTTTGCTCCTTTTGCACCGGCATCAAGGAGGAAATGACCCCGATACACTCTGTTTCGACCCACATCTCTCCCCCTCTAGTTCCAAAGTACAGTTTCGACTCACCGGATGCACCCGTCACCGCTGAATCAAACATACCCTTAATGTGGTGTGGATGTCTGAAGAGTAAATTATATATCTAAATCATTCACGGGAGGTTGAAAGCATGGGTTGAGGTGGTGCTTCTCCCTAGTGAATGGGTTTGGTTAAGGCTTTGCTTTTCTTTGTAATCCTATGAGTTAAGGTCGACGATGCACCATTTTAAGATAACGAACTACGGATAGGTTTGTTGTAAAATCCGGTACAAAACGCAGTCACAGCTATAATATTATGCAGGTTACCAGAACACAGAAAACAACCACAAAATTTATATAATTAAAATATAAATGCAAATACAAGGAAAAACAAGAGAAAAATGACCGTCCGGACAGTACGCCGTGGATGCACCGGACACGTACGATCCGCGGCGAGAATATGAGATCTGTACTGCAATCCGCCTTGCGGACGCACAAGGTTCACCAAACCTTCAACGTCAAAGTCTGACGTTCAGCCGCACCACCACCGGAGAACAACGCCGCCACCGGAGAACGCCACCACCGGGGAGAAACCTCCGTCGAGGCTAACTGCACACACGCACACCGTCGACACCACGTCTCTCCACTCCAAATAACGTCCACTGCAACGCCGGCGACAACCTCTAACAAGCCCGGCGGCAACTCCCTCTCTCAACGCCGGCGGCTAATTCCTCCAAGACCGGCGACAACACCGAAGGCCAACGGCCTCTCCGAGTGCACGAGCGAGCGAGAGAGAGAGAGAGAAGAGAGAGTGCGGCTTCCTCCAAAAAACTCTTCAGGCGGCTCTCACTGGATTGCTACAGGCGTCACCAATTTCTCCTAGGCTGATTGACTCATATTTCATGTTTAAAGGCAAGACAAAGGAAATTGAAATTTTTCATTTCATTCTTTTTTGGCAATTCATTTAATTTCCTTAGATTTGATTCTGCAAATTTCAAATAAATTCCAAATCCGTAGAGCCGGATTCGAACAAAAAATAACAATCAACACCTTGTTTCGAGATCCGGAGTCACCACCTGCACAAAGCACTATTTGCCCAAAACACCAACTGCGTGAAGCAACACTGCACGTAGCACGATCTGCACGAAGCACCAGTCTGCACGAAGCACCACCTCAAGGACCTGAGGCGCCAGCCGACCTGCTCCAGTCGACTCATCCCTGCTCGGGCTCAACCTCCGAATGTCGACGCAACTGGATCGATAAATCTGACTCGCCTAGTCAGACTACCAGAAGGGCGATCCCCTGCACCACCTCGACCATCAACTCTGTCAGCCGCAGAAATCATGGGCACACCACCTCGCATCGTGGTCCCCATCAGCCGGTAAAGACTACCGCACTGCATAGCTCGCATGAGCACGGTGCGTCCTCACATCACCGTCAGAACTCCACCTCTCGCCGCAAAACTGCATCCTCTGGAGTCTAGTCTGCCCCGCGATATCAAATTCCTGAGCAGCTTGGGTACTAGATGTACCCGCTCAAGCCTACGCACTGCTCCATCATGCGTCCTGATGTCCACCGTCCCTGTCCCCGTGACCTCACATGCTGAGCCGTCACCCAGAAAGACTGACCCAGTCGCCGCCTCCAGTGAACTGAACATCGCAGCATCTGAGCAAATGTGCTGCGAAGCACCAGAATCCAATACTCAGCTATCAGAGTCACATGTACTCTCAGTGATGAGGAGAGACACATCACTATCATCTGTCGTAGCTACCGCCGCCTTGCCCGCACCCTGGACGTCCCCAGAAATCTGCACACGCTGCGGACAATTTCTCCTGATATGGCCACTCTGCCTGCAATGGTAGCACGTCACTGCCTTTCTCGATGTTGATATGGCCCGTGTACTTCCAGATCCCTTCTCGAATTGCCTCCCTCGCCGTCCTCCTACTGCCAAAGCATGCTCACCCTCAGGAGTGGGGTCTGACAGCATCTGACTGGACAGTAACGCAGACGTGATCTGCTCCACGTTTACTGTATCCTTCCCATACAGCAGGGTGGTCTGCATGTGCTTATATGACGCCTGGAGCGAGGTAAGAAGAAATAAGACATTGTCTTCTTCCTCCACCTTCACACCAACCACATACAGTTGCCTCAGAAGTCCATTGAACACGTTGAAGTGTTCATGCAGGTTACCACCTTCTTGCATCTTCAGGCCGTACAATCTCTGCTTCAGTAACAGCCTCGTGGTCAACGACTTGCTCATATAGAGTCCCTCCAGCTTTTCCCACAACGTGACAGCTGACTCTTCAATACCGATGTTGAAAAACACCTTGTCGTCGACGTACATCCTGATAGCGCTAGTGGCGCGCTCATCCATCTCCGTCCACTCAGAATCCTTCACTGTAGCGGGCAAAGAATCACGCCCCCGCAGAACTTGGATCAACCCCTGCTCAACCAGCATATCCTTGACCCGAATTTGCCATAGGCGAAAGTTCCCGCTGCTGTCAAATTTCTCCACCGAATACCTAACCAACACGGTGTTCTTCGCTGCCATAACTACATGCAGTACCTTTAGATGATCTGATTAATTCACGGATCAGATCTGAGAAGATAGGGAGCGGACCGATGTCGTCACCTACCGTTGACCCAAACCCAAAACCGGAACGTCCAATCAATCACCTACACGGAACCTCGCTCTGATACCACTTGTTGTAAAATCCGGTACAAAACGCAGTCACGACTATAATATTATGCAGGTTACCAGAACACAGAAAACAACCACAAAATTTATATAATTAAAATATAAATGCAAATACAAGGAAAAACAAGAGAAAAATTACCGTCCGGAGAGTACGCCGTGGATGCACCGGACACGTACGATCCGCGGCGAGAATCTGAGATCTGGACTGCAATCCGCCTTGCGGACGCACAAGGTTCACCAAACCTTCAACGTCAAAGTCTGGCGTTCAGCCGCACCACCACCGGAGAACAACGCCGCCACCGGAGAACGCCACCACTGGAGAGAAACCTCCGTCGAGGCTAACTGCACACGCGCACACCGTCGACACCACGTCTCTCTACTCCAAATAACGTCCACTGCAACGCCGCGCGACAACCTCTAACAAGCCCGGCGGCAACTCCCTCTCTCAACGCCGGCGGCTACTTCCTCCAAGACCGGCGACAACACCCAAGGCCAACGGCCTCTCCGAGTGCACGAGCGAGAGAGAGAGAGAGAGAGAGGAGAGAGAGAGAGAGAGAGAGAGAAGAGAGTGCGGCTTCCTCCAAAAAAATCTTCAGGCGGCTCTCACTGGATTGCTACAGGCGGCACCAATTTCTCCTAGGCTGATTGACTCATATTTCATGTTTAAAAGCAAGACAAAGGAAATGGAAATTTTTCATTTCATTCCTTTTTGGCAATTCATTTAATTTCCTTAGATTTGATTCTGCAAATTTCAAATAAATACCAAATCCGTAGAGCCGGATTCGAACAAAAAATAACAAGGTTTGGTCTTAACTAAAAAAATATTGTTGGCTACTCTCTGTGCATAATAATCTCTTTTAACCATTCATATTGACACTGAATTGGGTTGTCTGAAATTGTCTTATGAGTTATGCTCCTATGCTAATGTTGCATGATTCACTAAAGAATTTTTGTGTGTCAATATAGGTTGACATTGTTGAAATTGTTGAAGTGAGAGTGAAGTGAAGGTGGGCGGGCTGATATGACAGACCACACAGACCGTAGATTTCGCCGCAAACTGGAGGCTAGGAGATGGTTGTTAGCCGGTTTTGGGTTCTATCCTTCTTGCGGTATGGTTCAGCAAACACCCTGGAGAAGTAATCGAACGGTTAGCCTTTTCTAACCGCGAAGTTGGCGATCTGGATTGTGAGACCGCACAGTCCTCTTAGTGCTTTTCAGGATCTCTGGCTGGCAGGAAGGCATGCGGTAAGCGCGATCTGTGAAAGCTAACCACACAGTTCGCTGTGTTCTTCTTGGGCGGTCTGGTGTCAAAAGTTTGCTGGTTTGTGTTGACTTGGTCACAGTGGTGACAAGTCCGGTGTGTTGTCTTGTTTGCCGAGACATCCTGGTTGCGCGGTCTGCTTTTGATATTCGCGGAGTTCGACTAGGTTTGTACACGCCCGTAGTCGTGGATAGCAGTATGCACAGATTGGATGCGGAAACCGCTACTCAATGCGGTTTGGTGGCGGAGTCCGGCAGTGCGCCACATGCCTGTTTGTTCAGGATGCATGGCTTGGTTGCTAAGTCTACGCGGATTGGTTTTGTTATTCACTCGGCTTGGCGGACAGATCCTTTTCGCCTATGCAGATAGTTGGTTCTTATTGTGAAATTGGGACCGGATCCGCGACTACGGTGGTTCGCCGCGGATCTAGCAACAGAAGCTAATCTGAGCAATAATATGATAAACAAAATTTAAATCCAAGCAAGCACAACCAGACGACAAAATAATATACGTGGTTCGGAGATGAGCTCCTACATCCACGAGGAGGGCGCGTCAAAAAAATCCACTAAAACTGATGAGGTTACAAGATACAAACTGAGACCGAAAACACGGTCGAACAACAAAGGAAAACCCAAAGAACCCAAAAATCCTGAATAACCGCTACCGTCGGGCGGTAGTGATGTCGTCGGGCGACAGTGCACTGTTCTTCTTCCTCCGCTGGAATCACCGCCTGCTTTCGCCGCCTGATGCCGATCCCGCCTGGATCTGCCGCCTGAAGTAGCCGAACGCCTGAAGTCAACTTCTGGAGGCCGGCCGGATGTCGCCTCGCCTGAGGTGGCCGGATGCGCCGCCTCCGTTAGCTCCGCCTGTATCGCCGCCTCTGCGCCTACTGCCGCCGTCGCAGCGCCTGATTCCGCGGAACCTCTGGGGCCTACTGCAGGTGGTCGACCGGATGTCGCCTCGCCTGAGGTGACCGGATGCGCCACAACCTTGCGCGCCAGATGTCGCCGCCTGCTGCCGCCGTTCGCCGGAAGAACCGCCTGAAAAGCTCAAAGCTCTCCCTCTCTGAATTCTCATTAGTGTTGTATATTTCGAATCATTCTCATGGCTAAGGAAGGCTGGCCACTATTTATAATATGATCAAGAGTCATCAATATATGGAGATGAACACATATGGAGGGGATTGCCAAAACAGGACTCAACCAAATAGGAAGAACATCCCCTAAATTATATCTCCCCCATAAAGCATTTCCATGTTTAGGACTCCCCCAAAAAATCAACCCCCCTCACTAAACCACTTCTTAATTGGGATTAGGACAAACTAGGCAAATAAACCTCCCTAGGATCGATGACGTGGCACGATCCTGACGGTCCGAGATAGGCGATGAGGTGTCATAATCTAAACAAACTCCACCTTAACGCCTCACGCCACAAACGAACTCCACCTCGAAGTCTAACAAATGTATCTGTACCTCCAACCTGGATCTCCCATACTGGCGACTACAAGCCCCCTCTCCCTGGGGCCGAACCCTCGATCATGCATCAGAATGAGTCAAGTCAAGATCGTTCTTGAACTTGACTCCTGTCACTGATTTCTCCCGCATGTTCGCACTGATATCCTCCATAGAGACATTCCGCAACAACATGCCTCTACCCCTAGCAAACTCCCTCGACTCCTGGTGGCGCACACCACTGTGCAATATTCTTACACGATAGACCGGGTCTATTGCAAGATGTGTAACACCCCCATTAGTCACATGACATATAACGGTGGGTCCGGCCGGGGCCCTACGCCATATGTCACAGACAAGTTCCTTGGTGGGACATTTGAGCCGGATGGCTCCCTTTGCGGTGCTTGGGCACTCATGAGATGACTCTCTGCCCTTCTCTTTTACGGCTGCGAAGATTTTACCCTTGCCACGGTCCTTTCTCTGCGCGTACTCCCTCGCCACGAGTCTTGCCCTGCTCCTCCGCTGGTCCTTCCTAACTTTCCACTGAGAGCGATCTCTGCCCTCTAAAGCTCCAGGATCTAAGGAGATCGCATGGAAAGCATATGTTACAGAGTCCTGTAGCCTGAGAGGCCGTCTGTCCTCTCTCCTCGCCTTTCCTCTAGCAATCGTGGTGCCAATCAGTCTATAGAGCGATCTGAAACGCTCTCCTCTCAAGACTGTCTGCGTGTCTCTCCTGACCTCCAAACATCCGCCTTTTCCAGTATAATAATACCCTGCGGCCTCCAGAGTGCCTAGAGAAATCAAGCTCTTTCTCAAACTGGGCACATACCGAACGTTGGTGAGTGTCCTGGTCACTCCGTCGAACATCTCAATCCTGATGTTACCAACTCCAAACACCTCGCACTCTGAGTCATTCCCCATACGAACACGACCACCCTCACACTGCCTAAAGCTGTAGAACCATCCCATGTTTGGGCACATGTGGTACGAACATCCTGTATCCATGATCCAGGAACCTGTGGTCTCAAGACTGGGTGAAACATGAAGAACGTCGGCGTCGTTCTCATCCTCGGATGCCACCGCAGCCTGATGTGGCTCATGCGTCTGTTCTCTAAACTTGCTCTTCGGGCAATCATTCTTTCATTGCCCCTCTTCCTTGCAGTAGTGGCACTTCGTATTCTTGCCCCCGGACTTAAACCTAGGTCGGTCTTCCTCCTTCCCTTTTCCCCTCGATCTACCCCGGGTAGGGTCTTTGCTCTTAACGAATAAGCCCTCGTCGTCTCTAGGGCTTGACTTGCTTCTCGTTTCGTTCGAGAGCAGCGTTGTCATCACTTCTTCCATCTTCAGGGTGTCCTTACCATACAGAATCGTGGTGACCAGATGATCGAAGGACTTCGGCAATGAAGACTGTTGAAACCGAAAATCGGTCTCCTGTGGAGTTCGACCCTTGGGGAAGGGGTGACCGCGCACCTACTACCCTAAGGCGAACGATCTAGGCACAAGACTAGGAACATAAGGGACAGACCCAAGGTCTCAGCGTGGAGGACCCGCCGCATACCCGGAAGACTAACAAACTCTTCCCCTCCCAAGCCAAGGGCTGAGCTAAGGCACCTTCGGAGGGCTCTCTTGGCCGACCGGAACATCTAAGGAGGATCTCAAGATCCACTCCTTAACTAGAGGTGCCACCTCGGGTCTATGTAAAATGTTCCCCGCCCGCCTTACTATTGGCGCAAAACCGCCCAGCAGCCCTACTCTACGCAGCCCCAATTGGGTCGCTAATGGCGAAACTCCGCTACTCTGAAAGGATTACAACAGGCCACCAGGGGCTTCCCGACATCTATCCCTCGGGGCCCACACGGGGGGAGCGGTTCACGAACACGCCGCTCGCCCAAGATAGGAGTAAACTACATATTCACAGAGCATCACAGATATGAAAAAATATTACAGGAATATGAATTCCATACTCAGCACGCAGGCCGGCAATATAAACAAAAAGGCCTTCGAGGGCCGGCACAAGCTTGGGCTTAAGCCCGCTACTCCCCGCCTGGTACTGGAACACATGTACGCCAACGTCTCGACGAGCGGCGGTCAACTAAGCATCGGTCGGCTAACATAAGCGGGCCAAACATATTGCGCACACCCCCTCTTTGGGGGTTGCGGCGCGCATTCCCTGCAAGCGGCTAATAAACAACTTCCTCGGAGTATTCTCCGAGAACCCCAGAACATCACCAATCCGGCTCACACGTTCGGATGGGCTTCACACAGCATGCCTAAACCCGTACTCACGCTTCCGGGTACTAATGCAATTAACTGCGGGGACGTACACGTCAACCCATCGGAAAGCTCCCTTCCCCCCACCCGTTGGTGGAGAGGGGCTTCCATACAAATATGTAAACTGAGGGCTTCACCTGCCCAAGTAGAAACATCGTTACCCTTGTCGCGTGCTTGGCGGCGGGGGCGGGAGAGGAGCTCCGGGTCGATCCTACTACATGCGGCTGCGTCGGTGGTCGATCTCCACTCTAGGCCGAGCCTCGCTCCAGGCCTGGCCTCGCTCCAGGTCTGGCCTCGCTCCAGGCCTGGCCTCGCTCCAGGCCTGGCCTCGCTCCAGGCCTGGCCTCGCTCCAGGCCTGGCCTCGCTCCAGGCCTGGCCTCGCTCCAGGCCTGGCCTCGCTCCAGGCCTGGCCTCGCTCCAGGCCTGGCCTCGCTCCAGGCCTGGCCTCGCTCCAGGCCTGGCCTCGCTCCAGGCCTGGCCTCGCTCCAGGCCTGGCCTCTCTCCAGGCCGAGCTTGCTGCCGAGAGGGAGGCCGGGAGAGAGGGAGGTCGGGGTGTGCTGCTCCAGGCCAGGAGAAAGGGAGGGGGGCCGGGTTGCTCCAGGCGGCTGGAAAAAGGAGCGGCGCGCGGTTGCTGCTGTTTTAGGTGGCCGGAGAGAAAGAGGGAGGCGGGGCTCGGGCTGCCACTACTGTAGGCCGACGGGAGAGAGAAAAATGGGGGCCGACTGTGCTGCTCCTTTGCCGGCGACGGGAGAGAGGAAAAGGGGCCGGCTGTGCTGCTCCTTTACCGGCGACGGGAGAGAGGAAAAGGGGCCGGCTGTGCTGCTCCTTTGCCGGCGACGGGAGAGAGGAAAAGGGCCCGGCTTTGCTGCTCCTTTGCCGGCGACGGGAGATAGGAAGGTCGGGGTTGGGGCTGTGCTGCACCAGGTCGTCGGGAGAGAGGGAGGGGGCGGCGCTGCGCTGCTCCTGACCGAGCCCTAGCGAGGAGAGAAGAAAAAAACCCCGATCCCTCCCCTTTTCCCCCTTTGCTGCTGTACCCGAGCCCCACCCTTTCCCCCCTTTTTTTCCCTTTTCCCTGCTGCACCCGAGCTTCTCTCTTATCCTCTCCCCCCTCTTTTTATCTTATAACCTGTATATAATATATATCTAATACATTATATATATTATAGTATAATTATAATATATATATATAAATTATATACCTACGCGCATAAATCTTCCGCACGCACGCACGAGGACCTGCACCTCCTCAAACGGGGTTGCACTAACTCGTCGCCCACAACACGCCCCGAGGCTGATATTTGGGGAGGGTCCCACTCGCCCGACTACGGGGTTGTACACAATCCCCGCTCTTTTCGAGCTTGGTACAAGCTCGGAAAGAATCATCCAACCCAACGTATCCGGCGAGTGGGAGCCGACCCAAAATTTTTTTTTGAGAGAAACTGAAATCTGCGCTTGGAGCATCAATCTCTCCATGACCTTTCTGATCCTTTTGAATCACTCGATACCCTTTGCCTCACTGCTATTGAATTGCCCTCGTACCATTACTTACAACAAGTATACAATTTCTCGTGATATCGTGAAACATCAAAGCCATATATTTTGTATCCTCTTGTACACGCGGAGCTAATCCTTTCCCCCCCAAGTGTGCCTACAGCCCTGCCAGCTAGTGAGAGCCTGACAGCGAGTCTACCCGGGGCCGAGCAGCACTCGTGGTCCCTTACCCCCCAGGCGAGCCTACGGACCTGCCAGCTAGTAGGAGCCAGGCAGCGGGTCTACCCGGGGCCGAGCATCACTCGGGGTCCTGCAAAAATTCTCCAAGAACCAACCCTTTCCCCCCAGGTGTGCCTACAGCCCTGCCAGCTAATGAGAGCCTGACAGCGAGTCTACCCGGGGTCCACTACTACCGCCATCGAGTGACTTCCGGCCCTGTCAGCTAGGTGAGAGCCTGACAGCGGGATCTGCTCGAGGCCAAGGATGACACCGAGTGACTTCCGGCCCTGCCAGCTAGGTGAGAGCCTGATAGCGGGATCTGCTCGGGGTCCACAACTACCGCCATCGAGTGACTTCCGGCCCTGTCAGCTAGGAGAGAGCCTGACAGCGGGATCTGCTCGAGGCCAAGGATGACACCGAATGACTTCCGGCCCTGCCAGCTAGGTGAGAGCCTAACAGCGGGATCTGCTCGGGGTCCACAACTACCGCCATCGAGTGACTTCCTGCCCTGCCAGCTAGGTGAGAGCCTGACAGCGGGATCTGCTCGAGGCCCCGGACGATACCGAGTGACTTCCGGCCCTGCCAGCTAGGTGATAGCCTGGCAGCGGGATCTGCTCGGGGTCCACTACTACCGCCGCCGAGTGACTTCCGGCCCTATCAGCTAGGTGAGAGCCTGACAGCGGGATCTGCTCGAGTCCCACGGATGACACCGAGTGACTTCCGGCCCTACCAGCTAGGTGAGAGCCTGACAGCGGGATATGCTTGGGGTCCACTACCACCGCCATCGAGTGACTTCCGGCCCTGCCAGCTAGGTGAGAGCCTGACAGCTGGATCTGCTCGAGGCCCACGGATGACATCGAGTGACTTTCGGCCCTGCCAGCTAGGTGAGAGCCTGACAGCGGGATCTGCTCGGGGTCCACTACTACCGCCATCGAGTGACTTCCGGCCCTGCCAGCTAGGTGAGAGCCTGACAGCGGGATCTGCTCGAGGCCCACGGATGACACCGAGTGACTTCCGGCCCTGCCAGCTAAGTGAGAGCCTGACAGCGGGATCTGCTCGGGGTCCACTACTACCCGAGGACTTGACTTTGCTTGAGGTGGAGACATCCTGCTTACTTAAGAGGTGTTGGAGGGTTAATTGCACCGACGCTTTTACAAACGGAGGACGCATTCTATTCATAAGAGAGATGATCTGTAAGTCGTCAAATCGGGAAGCTGGCGTCCGAACCTGTTCCTAATAATTCCTCCAATCGGAAGAGAGATGCAATCGGGGGGACATAGGCCGACATGCAAGGGGGGAGCTGATCTCGGCCGTCAGTGCAGATGCTCGGTCTTACAATAGCGCTTAGAGTCCCGAGGCATCGTCTCATCATCCGAACTGGGCTATTTAGAAGGAACAGGTCGGCGGCTTGTATCCTGATCTAATGACAAAGATCACTTTCCGCCATGTCACTCGTGATTGCTTGGAGAGATCGGCCCTTTATCAAATCTGGGAGGGTAGCGTCTAGGCTCATTCCTGATAATTCCTCTAGTCGGAGGAGAGGTGCGATCGGGAGGACATAGGCCGGCGTGCAAGGGGGGAGCTGATCTCGGCCGTACGTGCAGACACTCGGTCTTACAATAGCGCTTAAAGTCCCGCGGCACCGTTCCATCGTCCGAACTAGGCTATTTAAAAGGAACGGGTTGGACGTTTGGCTTCCGGAGTCAATCGCGAGGCTAACCCTTGAAGCCCTCAGAAGCTCGAGGAGAATTGGTAATAAAGAGAAAACTTGACCGCTACTGAATTACAAGGAAGAGATAACATATTACCGTTAGGGAGGGAACTCTTTCAGGTCACCTCGGCTCCTAATGCCTCTCAGCTGCTCTCTTACTTGATCTTGAAGATAATAACCTCCAGGTCTCTCGTTGACGTAATAAGTGGGGATACATGAGTTTTCATAGGTAGAAGCGCTTCAAAAAGGTGCAAATCATACTCCAAATGCTATGAGATTCAAATAACAGCTATGAGAGGGGACAACTCTGAGTATGAGGACCTCACGTACAAAGTATCAACGTACGACCCTGGTCGTCACCTGGTTCCACTTCTATAGTCATGACACTCGCCAGAGTTCTTCTGTGCTGGTCACTCTCCACGCTCACCGCACCAAAATGTTGAAACCGAAAATCGGTCTCCTGTGGAGTTCGACCCTTGGGGAAGGGGTGACCGCGCACCTACTACCCTCAAGCGAACGATCTAGGCACAAGACTAGGAACACAAGGGACAGACCCAAGGTCTCAGCATGGAGGACCCGCCGCATACCCGGAAGACTAACAAACTCTTCCCCTCCCAAGCCAAGGGCTGAGCTAAGGCACCTTCGGAGGGCTCTCTTGGCCGACCGGAACATCTAAGGAGGATCTCAAGATCCACTCCTTAACTAGAGGTGCCACCTCGTGTCTATGTAAAATGTTCCCCGCCCGCCTTACTATTGGCCCAAAATCGCCCAGCAGCCCTACTCTACGCATCCCCAATTGGGCCGCTAACGGCGAAACTCCGCTACTCTGAAAGGATGACAACAGACCATCAGGGGCTTCCCGGCATCTATCCCTCAGGGCCCACACGGGGGGAGCAGTTCACAAACACGCCGCTCGCCCAAGACAGGAGTAAACTACATATTCACAGACCATCACAGATATGAAAAAATATTATAGGAATATGAATTCCATACTTAGCACGCAGGCCGACAATATAAACAAAAAGGCCTTCGAGGGCCGGCACAAGCTTGGGCTTAAGCCCGCTACTCCCCGCCTGGTACTGCAACACATGTACGCCAACGTCTCGACGAGCGGCGGTCAACTGGGCATCGGTCGGCTAACATAAGCGGGCCAAACATATTGCGCACACCCCCTCTTTGGGGGTTGTGGCGCGCATTCCCTGCAAGCGGCTAATAAACAACTTCCTCGGAGTCTTCTCCGAAAACCCCAGAACATCACCAATCTGGCTCACACGTCCGGATGGGCTTCACACAGTATGCTTAAACCCGTACTCACGCTTCCGGGTACTAATGCAATTAACTGCGGGGACGTACACGTCAACCCGTCGGAAAGCTCCCTTCCCCCACCCGTTGGTGGAGAGGGGCTTCCATGCAAATATGTAAACTGAGGGCTTCACCTGCCCAAGTAGAAACATCGTTACCCTTGTCGCGTGCTTGGCGGCGGGGGCGGGAGAGGAGCTCCGGGTCGATCCTACTGCATGTGGCTGCGTCGGTGGTCGATCTCCACTCCAGGCCTGGCCTCGCTCCAGGCCTGGCCTCGCTCCAGGCCGAGCCTCGCTCCAGGCCGAGCTTGCTGCCGGGAGAGAGGGAGGTCGGGGTGTGCTGCTCCAGGCCGGTAGAAAGGGAGGGGGGCCGGCTTGCTCCAGGCGGCTGGAAAAAGGAGCGGCGTGCGGTTGCTGCTATTTTAGGTGGCCGGAGAGAAAGAGGGAGGCGGGGCTCGGGCTGCCACTACTGTAGGCCGACGGGAGAGAGAAAAAAGGGGGCCGGCTGTGCTGCTCCTTTGTCGGCGACGGGAGAGAGGAAAAGGGGCTGGCTGTGCTGCTCCTTTGCCGGCGACGGGTGAGAGGAAAAGGGGCCGGCTGTGCTGCTCCTTTGCCGGCGACGGGAGAGAGGAAAAGGGGCCGGCTGTGCTGCTCCTTTGCCGGCGACGGGAGAGAGGAAAAGGGGCCGGCTGTGCTGCTCCTTTGCCGGCGACGGGAGAGAGGAAAAGGGCCCGGCTTTGCTGCTCCTTTGCCGGCGAAGGGAGATAGGAAGGCCGGGGTTGGGGTTGTGCTACACCAGGTCGACGGGAGAGAGGGAGGGGCGGCGGCTGCGCTGCTCCTGGCCGAGCCCTAGTGGGGAGAGAAGAAAAAAACCCCAATCCCTCCCCTTTTCCCCCTTTGCTGCTGTACCCGAGCCCAATCCTTTCCCCCCCCCCTTTTTTTTGCCTTTTCCCTGCTGCACCCGAGCTTCTCTCTTATCCTCTCCCCCTCTTTTTATCTTATAACATGTATATAATATATATCTAATACATTATATATATATTATAATATAATATATATAATATATATATATATATAAATTATATACCTACGCGCATAAAACTTCCGCACGCACGCACGAGGACCTGCAACTCCTCAAACAGGGTCGCTCCAACTCGTCGCCCACAACACGCCCCGAGGCTGATATTTGGGGAGGGTCCCACTCGCCCGGCTACGGGGTTGTACAAAGACAACAGGAGAAGAGCTTGGTCTTCCTCCTCGGCCTTAATGTCCATACTACGCAACTGAGAGATAAGTTTATTAAACGCATTCATGTGGTCAAGAAGCAGAGTGCTATCCTACATCCTCAAGCTGTAAAGTTGTTTCTTTACGTACATTTTATTCGTGAGAGATTTTGACATATAAAGCTCCTCCAACTTCTTCCACAGACCCGCTGTAGTCTCAGCATCGACTACATTATACATAACCTCATCGGCCAAGCACAACTGGATTGTGCTGATGGCCTTCAGATCTAGCTCATCTCACTCGTTGTCATTCTTCCCGGACTTCTCCTTTCTGAGGAGAGCCTTATGAAGACCTTGCTGGACGAGAACCACTTTGACCCGTTTTTGCCACAGACCAAAGTCAATTTTGTCGTCGTACTTGGGGACTTCAAATTTCGCTGTCATTATTGCTCACCGGGGTCCGAAGGGTCGAACCTGCCTCTGATACCAATTGTTATTAAATTGGGACCGGATCCGCGACTACGGTGGTTCGCCGCGGATCTAGCAACGGAAGCTAGTCTGAGCAATAATATTATAAACGAAATTTAAATCCAAGCAAACACAACCATACGACAAAATAATATACGTGGTTCGGAGATGGGCTCCTACATCCACGGGAAGAGCGCGCCAAAAAAGATCCTCTAAAACTGATTAGGTTACAAGATACAAACTGAGATCGAAAACACGGTCGAACAACAAAAGAAAACCCAAAGTACCTAGAAATCCTGAAGAACCGCTACCGCCGGGCGGTAGTGATGTCGTCGGGCGACAGTGCACTGTTCTTCTTCCTCCGTTGGAATCACCGCCTGCTTCCGCCGCCAGATGCCGATCCCGCCTGGATTTGCCGCTTGAAGTAGCCGAACGCCTGGAGTCAACTTCTGGAGGCCGGCCGGATGTCGCCTCGCCTGAGGTGACCGGATGCGCCGCCTCCGTTAGCTCCGCCTGTATCGCCGCCTCTGCGCCTACTGCCGCCGTCGCCGCGCCTGATTCCGCGGAACCTCTGGGGCCTACTGCAGGTGGCCGGCCGTATTTCGCCTCGCCTGAGGTGACCAGATGTGCCGCAACCTTGTGCGCTAGATGCCGCTGCCTGCTGTTGCTGTTCGCCGGAAGAACCGCCTGAAAAGCTCAAAGCTCTCCCTCTCTGAATTCTCACTAGTGTTGTATATTTCGAATCATTCTCATGGCTAAGGGAGGCTGGCCACTATTTATAATAGAATCAAGAGTCATCAATATATGGAGATGAACACATATGGAGGGGGTTGCCAAAACAGGACTCAACTAAATAGGAAGAGCATCCCCTAGATTATATCTCCCCCATAAAGCATTTTCATGTTTAGGACTCCCCCCAAAAATCAGTCCCGCTCACTAAACCACTTCCTAATCAGGACTAGGACAAACTAGACAAATAAACATCCCTAGGATCGATGACGTGGCGCGATCCTGACGGTCCGAGATAGGCAATGAGGTGTCATAATCTCAACAGGTTCTTTGTGGCGGGCTTACTCTGGTATCCACATTTGTGCGGATAGGTGATGCTAGTTGCAGTTTGACGGGCGATTATTCTATCGTTATGGGTGCTGACAACACTCCTTCTCGCACCTATAAATAGAAGTCCCCGGTTCGTCATAAATAACAAGAACAATGAGAACTTAGCTCGCACTTTAATCTTGCGGTTAAGATTTTCTAAATAACGCGACTAAGTGAAGTTGACTCTGTGCGGGCTATGCGGCTAGCATCAAGCAGCTAGGCAACTAGTGGAAGGTTGGTGTGGAATAATTCGCGGGTAGCAGTCTGCAATATAAAACAGACTGCGGTCTCAGCGACCTGATGTCTCTTCCTCAGGGTTGTAGTTAAGTCGAGCAGTTCGCCCGATCGGCGAGTTCTATTCAAGTTCATCAGCATTCAATAACAAGCAGTCTGCGCTGCTAGTTGCGGTTTGGAGACTTGGGCGGTTTCAGTGGACAAGACTTGCGGTTAGCAGTTGTGTGCCCTGAGCGATTATAATTTTGTAGTTCGTGCGACTACTCTTGTTTATACTTTTTTGTTTCTATCAGGTACTTTGTGAAATCATGTCTCGCAATATATGCCTCGCCCTGTAATTAGATTTGTGAATTCCAGATTAAGACTCTTGTGTTATTGTTGTGCTGAATTCTATTTGCCTTTGGTTGTGATTGAGTTTTCCTGTGACCTCTTTCTCAGATTCCCGTAAATTTTTACCCAGTATTAGATGGGTGTTGAGGAGTAAGCACTTGATCAACTCAGAACTTTTATATTCCTTCTTAAAGTTCAAGTAATTCAATTGTGAGCAATGGAAGCCGGTTATGCAAGAGCTCTTGGAATTGAGCTCTCTCTTACCTATGTTGTTGTTTGTCTTCAAATAAAGATCTGATGACATATTTATAGTTTTCTGGAGGGCTATGATCTTATTTTTGTCGGGGAGTGATTTGTGTTGAGGAATGACATCGCTCCGTTTCGATCACCCGGTTCACCGATTTCGCCGAAATGACGGGAGTGCTCCTCGGGCATTTCGGGCGGCCCGGGCAAGGTGCCCGGAGGTGGCGGCGGCCGGAGACAACTGGGGTCGCCGCCGGCGCGCGCGCGCGGGCGTTGTGCGTGTACGAGGGATGCCCGCGCGCGGGGCGAGCACGATCCTCCTGTCGCGCGGGCGCGCGGCCCTGCCGTGCGCAGGCGCAGGTTCGGCCTCCCTCTTGGGTGCTTCCGGGATTTTCGGCTTTGTGCGCGGCCGACTTGCATTTCACGCCCTTGATCGATATGCTTCTGATCTGACTCGAGGATTTCAAGGGCAACCCCATCAAATTCAAATGATCAACTTGTAAGATGACAACAACAGCTTATTATGCTCAATCCAATAGCCTCATAACTCACAGTCGAAAATTGACTAATTAAAATAGTTAGGTCAAGTGGATATAGGTGTAGATTTATTTCTTTAATTATCTTAACTTATAATGTTACAGATAAGATGAACTATTAATTACTCAAATAATATATATTATTAGTATTTAATATTTTAATATATTATAATATTAACATAATATTAATATAATATTATTAAAATAATAGTTTTATATTATTAACATAATATTAAATTCGAGCCGAGCTCGAGCTCGAACCGTGCTCGTCGAGCTTGAGCTCGAGCTCGAGCTCGAAAAAGAAGTTCGAGCTCGAGCTCGAGCCCGCACTTTTTGATGAGCTCGACTCGAGCTCGATTCGTTTGCAGGACTAGATGACATGCCAATGAAGCGTGTATGGAATAGCTATCATGGAACATCTAAGCACGTTCCATGTTATAATTAAGAAAGATGCCATTTTTTATTACTGGATTAGGAAGTAGTAGTTCATAATAATTTGTATCTTGATTAGTATTAATTAATTAAAACTATCAATGAAATTCAATGAAGTGATTCTTGATGGTGTTGACAAATTCTTATAATTTTAAAATGGGTAGAACATGTGCCACCATGATCTAAATTATAATGGCAAATTTAGAATTATATACTTGTCATTTTAAGGGTGAATGTTAAAATTGTTGAACTAAGAGTAAAGTGGAGTGTGGCTGGTCTGATTAGGCAGACCGTAGAGTTTGACGCGACCGGACGGATAACAATATGGCACTTTTAAACTCATTCAAAAAACAATTACAATACGGAACTTGTGTGGTTTACAAAAAGAGCCGCCAAGGGTTTGCACAAGTAAAACAAGTTACATCATTGATCTGAAGATGTTTTAAGTTTTTTAGCCGCTGGAAATCCATCGGGGCTTGCAGATTCATTGATATCATCAAGTGGCGAATAACCTTCAGAATTGCTATCGTTGTCGCCATCAGTTTCATTATCGATATATTCACTAGGCGAATTCCCGTCATCAGAACTAGAGTCCTTTGACGCGGACTCTGTGGACTTATTTTTCTGTCCTACATTGCTGGAACCTTCACCGACAACCTCCTGAACTTCGTCCTGCTCGTCTTATTCAACTTCAATTTCCTCAAATTCGTCAATTTCTTCTTTCACTTCATCCCCCGCTCCAACTTTGTCCTTGCCCTTGGTCGCGCACTCCATTGAAGCAACCTTCTTCTTTAGCTCAGGAAAGAGCTCGACAAAAGAAACGTGTTCGACGCCTTCCTAGCAAATCCGGGCTCGATGAAGCGGTAGACTGCACCTCGACTCTCTCCTTCACAAAAGTCATAATTGCGTCCCAAAAGACCGGGTTCTCAATATCGTATGCCAGGTCGCTGCGAGTACAACTCTTACCGATTATTTTTCTTTCAGTTGTGCGACCTCGGTCCCTAGCCGCTTGTTCCTATCTCGGAGCTGTTCATTTTCCTTTGTCATGCCCCTCGGCGCACAACCCATGAAGTGGCTTATGACCAAGCTATTCGCATGGGCCCACGCAGTTAAGTAGGGGAGGTCGTGATAGTTAATAGAGTAGTAGTTTAAATCACATAGGGGGGGTGAATAGGTTGTTTGCTACTTTTTTTACCAGACTGTTTTAGGCTTAATCAAACAAACACAGAAAGTACAAATTTGTTTATAATGATTTTTCAAGGTATGAGTATATCCACTCTCCTTCCCACCTTTCTAACAGTGTGTTAGACAAAACAAATTTCTCCAAACTCAGCACAAATAGCTTGCAACACAGATCCCTCGGGATCTCTCAGGCTTCCTCCAAACCCTACCTCAGGCTCACTACCAAACACACTCAGGGTACGCTTTTACTCCTACAGCTCAGTGACTCTCCAAGTCACCTACCTCAGGTCTATCAAGAATCTCTGCTGAAAGGGGGCCGACCACCTCGCGAGAGTATCCGGGCCGCCCCCTGCCAGGACTGCAGTCCAACAGGCCCAACCCCTCTCCACCACCGCCCGCGGCCAAGCCCATTCCGGGCACTCACGACCCGACTTAATACGACGTAACGGGTTGTTGAGGTTGGCGAGGCGTTGCCTGGCCTCGATCCCCCCAACCTCCTTTATAAGAGGGATTTAAACCACCCTCTCACACCCATCTGCGCAGATGGGTGTGAGAGGGTGGTTTAAATCCCTCTTATAAAGGAGGTTGGGGGGATCGAGGCCAGGCAACGCCTCGCCAACCTCAACAACCCGTTACGTCGTATTAAGTCGTGTCCTGAGTGCCCGGAATGGGCTTGGCCGCGGGCGGTGGTGGAGAGGGGTTGGGCCTGTTGGACTGCAGTCCTGGCAGGGGGCGGCCCGGATACTCTCGCGAGGTGGCCGACCCCCTTTCAACAAAAACTGCAGCGCAGATGGGTGTGAGAGGGTGGTTTAAATCCCTCTTATAAAGGAGGTTGGGGGATCGAGGCCAGGCAATGCCTCACCAACCTCAACAATCCGCCACACTGTATTAAGTTGGGTCCTGAGTGCCCGGAATGGGCTTGGCTGCGGGCGGTGGTGGAGAGGGGTTGAGCCTGTTGAACTGCAGTCCTGGCAGGGGGCAGCCCGAATACTCTCGCGAGGTGGCCGGCCCCCTTTCAACAAAAATCAAACTCGATAAAGAACATTCACCAAACATTCACAAAGTTAAAATCAGAGAATAGTCATCACACACAACTTAGTACTCTCACAATACACGATTAGAGGAATTAGTTCATAGCGATGGAAGAGAACCGCGAAATGATTGGAGAGATCTTACAAAACATGATGGATTCAACGATTAAACGCTGCAGGATTCTCCTTCCGGAGTCGCTCGCTTGATCAGCCCAAGGGTCTGTCGTCTTCTTTGTTCTAGCCGCCTTCTTCAATGGAGGATTTTTACAATCTCTAGATGAAGAACTCTTGATTTCCTCTCCGCCGGCCCCCTTTCAACAATCTCTACAACTCAGGCTAAGAGGATAGCCCCAGCTCAGGCCTACTAAGAATTCTACGACTTGATCTCTTACTCCGAGTTGCGGATAAGCAGAACAGTTCGCCCGGTCTATCATCGAGCTCTGTTCAATTTCAACACTTCAATAACAAAGCAGTCTCTGCGGCTAGTTGCGGTTAGGCGATTTCAGTGGTCTTGGCCGACTCGACTTGCGGACTGACTACTTGTGCAGTTACAACTTGTTGTCAGTGCGGTTAACTTCTTGTTGCAGATTTTTATTTCTCTTGGTTAAATTGTAAATCATGTCTTGTAATGTGTACCTCGATTTGTAAAGAAGTTTTTAATTTCAATTGGATACTCTTTTGTTGTTGTTGCTACTGATTTCTACTCGTCTTTTGTTGTGGTTGAGTGTTTATACGACCTCTTGTCGCTTCCCCCATAAATTTTTCAAAGAAAAATAGTGTTATCGTAGGAAAATAGGAGAGGGGAGAAAAAATCATTTGAGGAATTTCCGGGAGAGAAAATGGGTTCGAATGAAGAGAAAAAGATTTATATAAGATTGTCCCCGTAATTTTACCTGATAACTACCGGACGAACGAATAGTAATGCTCAAATTTTAGCATACGAATCATCATTTTTAGAGAAATGGTGGTCCTACGCTTGGGCCGGCAAAAAGCCCACCCGAAAAATGGGCGGCGCGACGCGCCTAGTGGCTGGGAGAGACCGGCAGCCAAGGTCATGGCCGCTCCGACCGCCCTTACATTGGGCGGTCGAAGGGGCGGTCGGTCCTTGGAGGCAGGCCGCAGCCCCAACCGCCCAAGCGCTGCGCGGCCAAGGGGATGCCGCCATTGGAGGCTGGCCACGGCCCCGACCGCCCTAGGGTCGGGCGGCCAAGGGGACGCCAACCATTAGAGGCCGGCCACGACTCCGACCGCATAAGCGCCGAGCGACCAAGGTGACGACCAACCATTGGAGGCTGGCCACGGCCCTGACAGCCCCAGCGCCGGGCAGCCAAGGGGAAGACCGACCCTTGGAGGCCAACCATGGCCCCAACCGCACAAGCGTCGGGGCGGCTGACCCCTGGAGGCTGGCCACGGCCCCGCCCGCCTAAGCGCAGTGCGGCCAAAGGGGCATCAGCCTCCACCTGCGGGGCTGCCCGAAACCGAGGCCGAGGACTACCGTGCGCCGAGTGGCCTAGGGGCGATCTGCCTTTGGAGTCCGGCCACGACCCCATCCGTCCGAGCGTCGGGGCCACCGAGGGGAGGGGGGGAGGCCGAGGTTGCTCGTGTGTCTGGAGGCCTAGGAGGTAACCGGCCGTTGGAGACCGGCCACGGCCCCGACCATCCGAGCGTCGGGAGGCGGCCTTCCCTAGCTGGACCGGCCGAGGTCGAGGCCGCCCATGCGTTGGGCTGCCCGGAGACAACAGTCGCGCGGGACCCCATGCTGCAGTTGTGATCCCGTGCGCGGGGGTCATCACGAAGATCGGGCGTGCGGATCACGTGATTGGTGGTTAGGCTCATAACTCCCCACTTCACTGTGGGGGAAGAGGGAATTATGGCTATTTGCAGCCCATAATTCTTATAAATTTAGGCGTCTGTTAAGCGCAACCCGTTATTTGCTAGTCGCACCCCAAAATCTCATAATTTTTCGCGTCTTTTCGAAATGCGTCTTGTACATGCACTTTAAAAAATGCTCAACACGAAAGTTGTAGATCTCGTCGATATCTACAACTTTCGTGTTGATCACGTTTCCTAAAAATGTACGTACAAGGCGTACTTTGAAAATATGCCCAGATTTTGCGCAATTTCAGGAAACGTGTTCAACACGAAAGTTGTAAATCTCTACGAGATCTACAACTTTCGTGTTGAACACTTTTCCTGAAATTGAATGTGCAAGACGTATTTTGAAAAGACGCAAAAAATTAGGAGATTTTGGGTTGCGACTAGCCAATAACGAGTTGTGGTTAACAATCGCCTAAATTTAGGGCCACCCCAACAATATATAAATTAAATTACAGCAATTTAAAATATAATTTTAAATATGTCTGTATACCTATTTATATATATGTGTGTATAAAAAAATTTACATACTTTATCCTACCGTTGAAAATCAGTAACCACCTTCCCCGAATAGATCCTTGCAACTGCTGCAGGATTGAATTGAATACTTTCAATCATGCAACGCCCAGTCCCTCTTTATCTGTATTTTAAAATATTTTAAAATATTTTAAAGAAAAACCCGGTAGATCGTGATGAAACCCCTGCCCATCGCCACCAAGTTAAGTCCGGGACTGTTTTTGGACCATTTTTTAACACGGGCTCAGTTTTCAGAAATTTTGTTGCGTTCCGGCATGGACTTCAAATTTGAAGATTTTTAGGATGCTGTGTGTGACAGCACATATCATTTTATCAAAGTGATATCCTTACGTTCGTATTTGATTATAGAGATATCATATATGATGTCACTCTATTAATTTTGTATGTCTGAATATCATAGACGATATCTAGATGATCAAAGTGTGCGTGAACGCAAAATAAAAAAAATAATCGCAAACGTACATTACTACCACATGACAACATTGCTAGGGTCACGTCTCCAAATCTGGAGACGGGCCCGGACCCAACAAATTGTTAGATTATGACACCTCATCGCGCCCGGATCGTTAGGATCGCGGCATGTCACCAATCCGTGGGAATCTCATTTTCCTAATCAAGGCTAAACCATATTTAGGAAGATCATTAAGGGGAGATTATTCTTCAGACTGTCTTTCCCCCTTTGTGCTCGCCAATCATGGCAAGGTCGGCCCTCTCTAAAGCTATAAAATGGAGGAGGAGGGCTGTGATCTTCATCATCCCAAAACCTACACCAATCCGGAGAGAGGAGTTCTTTGTCACCCACCGTTCTCATCCTGACGGCATCAGGCGGCGACGGCGGCAACAGGCACGCAAGGGAGCGACTCCAGGCGGAGCTAACGGAGCGGCATCCGGTCGAATCCAGTCGGATCGACTTCCGGCGGGTCTCCCGCAGCGGTTTCATGCAGCGGTGGTGATCCCAGGCGGTGCGGCGACATCAGGCGGCAGATCGGCTTCAGTCGCGCAGGCCAGGCGGCGATTCCGCGAAGAAGGAGAACAGTATCCCTGTCGCCCGGCGACATCACTATCGCTCGGCGATAGTCCAGTTTCAGCTTTTCGGTTTTTTCTTCATTGCTCGACCTTTTCGGTCTCTGTTGTAATCTGTATCTTCATACCTTATAGTGGATCTTCTCCGGCGCGCTCTCCCCGTGGATGTAGGAGCTTCTCTCCGAACCACGTAAATTTAGTTTGTCGTCTGTGTGCTTGGAATCTCGTTTCTAATTTTAATTTTGCGCGATTGCCTTTGCTCGATTTAATTCTGTTGCGCTACCGCGGTACTCGGTTCAATTGCATAACCATTGGTATCAGAGGCAGGTTCCGCGGAGGTGATCGATTGTACGTTCCGTTTTAGATTTGGGTCAACGGTAGGTGACGACCATCGGTCCGCTCCCTATCTTTTCAGATCTGATCCGCGAACTTAATCGGATTACCTAGTAGCCCTGCGAGCAAAACAATGGCGGCAAAATTCGAGATTTCCAAGTATGATGACAAGATCGATTTCGGCTTATGGCAGAAGCGGATCAAGACGGTTCTCGTTCAGCAAGGTCTCCACAAGGCGCTCCTCGGCAAGGAGAAGTCCGGAAAGAAGTATGACGAATGGGAAGAATTGGATCTGAATGCCATCAGCACGATTCAGTTGAGTCTAGCCAATGAAGTGATGTACAACGTAATTGTCGTCGAGACTACAGAAGAACTATGAAAGAAGCTGGAGGAGCTATACATATCGAAGTCTCTGACTAATAAGCTCTACGTGAAGAGACAATTGTATAGCCTGAGGATGTCCGGGAGCAATCAACTGTTGGAGCACATGAACGTGTTCAACGGAGCATGGACGTGAAGGTTGAAGAAGAAGATCAAGCTCTTCTGTTATTATCCTCTCTACCTAAGTCATGTGACCATCTGGTCACCACCATCCTCTATGGAAAAGACACCCTCAAGATGGAGGAGGTGATGATGGCGTTGCTCTCGAATGAAACGAGGAGCAAATCTGGTCCTAGCACCAGCGAGGGTTTGCTCGTTAAGAGCAGCAAACCAGCCCGAGGTAGATCGAGGGATAGGGGCAAGAAAGAAAATCGTTCTAGGTCCAAATCCAGGAGAAAGGATAACAAATGTCACTACTGCAAGGAGGAGGGACACTGGAAGATCAACTGCCCAAAGAGGAAGCTGAAGGGGAAAGACAAAGAGCCACAGCAGGCGGCCGTGGCTTCAGACCCAGATAGCAATGCTGACGTCCTACATGTCTCACCCAGTCTGGATACCACTGACGCATGGATCATGGACACCGGATGCTCATATCACATGTGTCCTCATAAGGAGTGGTTCACGACATTCAGGGAGTGCGACGGCGGTCGATTATTGATGGGAAATGACTCAGAGTGTAGAACACTGTGAATTGGGAGCGTTAGAATCAAGATGTTCGACGGGACGATTAGGACTCTCACTGACATTAGATATGTGCCTGATCTAAGGAAGAGTCTGATATCCCTAGGAACTTTGTAGGCGACCAGATGCTCCTACACCGGCGAAGGCGGATATCTGAAGGTCAAGAGAGGCGCTCTTGTGGTTATGAAAGGAGAGCGCTCTGGTACTCTTTACAGATTGATCGACACCACAATCGTCGTTGATGCAGCAGTTGCTGCAACATCAGATGAGGACTCGTCTCTTCTTTGGGGCATGCCAGGCTTGGCCATATGAGCGAGAGAGGACTGCTGGAGCTTCACAAGAAGGGCCTACTAAAGGGGGGTCAAGACGTGCAAGTTAGAATTCTGCGAGACCTGCGTTCTCAGAAAGCAACACAAGATAAAGTTTGTGATGTCGAGAAAGCGGAGTAAGCAGGTACTGGAGTATATTCACTCAGATGTCTGGGGGCCTGCCCCAGAATCTTCGCTTGGAGGGGCTAAGTACTTCGTGACCTTCATTGATGACTTCTCAAGAAAGGTCTGGATTTATATTCTGAAGAACAAATCTGAAGTATTCGAGAAATTCAAAATATGAAAGACTAAGGTGGAGAAGTAGACCGGGAAGAAGGTAAAGTACCTCAGATCCGACAACGGCGACGAGTACACCTCAGCTGAGTTTCAGACTTACTGTGATCAAGAGAGCATCACTCGCCACCTTACTATCCCCGGTACACCCCAGCAGAACGGCGTCGCAGAAAGGATGAACAGGACGCTGTTAGAGAGAGCTCGGTGCATGTGTCTGTTCGCCGGCCTACCAAAGTCCTTCTGGGCCGAAGCTATTAGCACGGCTTGTTATCTAGTGAATCGATCCCTATCGATGTCACTGAATCTGAAATCGCCACAGGAGGTTTGGTTAGGTGAGCTGGTCGATTATTCTGATACCCATATATTCGGCTGTCCTGTATACACCCTAGTGCAAGACTCTGAAAGAACCAAACTGGATGCTAAGTCCAAGAAGTGCATCTATCTGGGCAGAAAGGCCGGTACGAAGGGATTCAAGCTGTGGAACCCTGACACGAAGAAGGTGGAGATCAGGCACGACGCTATTTTTGATGAGGCGTCTATGCTGAAAAAGTCTCAGTCTCAGTACAAAGAAATTGTGAAGACTCCAGTCACACCCTTGGAGGTGGAGCTGGAAAGGAGTGACCAGGCTGACGACCATGGTGATTTCCCCGACCCGGAGGATGCTGATGCTGTGCAACCTACTGAAGTGGAGTTGTACTCCATTGCCAGAAAAAGGGCGATGAGAGAGGTCAGACTGCCTCTCAGGCTACAGGACACTATATCATATGTTTTTCAAGTGATCTCCTCCGACCCTCGGTCTTATCAAGAAGCTATGAGGAGCAGTGTCCGCTCTCAGAGGAAAGCTGCGATGCTGGAGGAGATGGACTCACTTTGAAAGAACCAGACTTGGGATCTGGTTAGCCTACCGAAAGGTGCTAAGGCAATCAGCTCCAAGTGGGTATTTAAGAAGGAGTCCACTTACGAGAAGGACCAATGGAGATACAAGGCGAGATTCGTGGCTAAGGGATTCGCACAGAAGAAAGGAGTTAATTTCGACGAAATCTTCTCACCCGTTATAAAGCACTCTTCCATACGGGTGTTACTTGCTATAGTAGTGTTGTGGGATTGGAGCAAATGGACGTGAAGACAACGTTTCTTCATGACAACTTCGAAGAGGAGATCTACATTCTGCAGCTTGAGGGGTTCATCGAACCAGGCAACGAGAAAAAGGCGTGCAAGTTAAAGAGATCCCTCTACGGTCTAAAACAGGCTTCGAGAATGTGGAACAAGAGGTTCGACACGTTCATGGTCTCCCAGGGTTTCAGTAGAAGTCAGTACGACAGCTGCGTCTACCACAAGTTGTAACGCCCCCGGTTTTTTTTATGGCCTTTGCTGTTGGTAGAGCGTAATCTTCGCTCTTTCGGCCTTTAGTGGCTTGGTTGATAGCATGTTTGCAAGATAGCAAGCCGGAGTCTGTTTTGGTGACTCAGTGCCTCTTCGGGAATGCTTGTGTTTTGGCTTTGGGCAAAGTTAGCCCAAGTTTTGTTTGTCAGATGCTGATTTCGCTTCGCCACTAGAGTCATAGCATGGGTAGTTAGCTGCAATGTGAATTTCGTTACATTCTGAGGGATTTTGTTCGAACCCTGATCATTTGGCTCGGGAGTAACATATGGTTATGAAGCTATGCTGTCTTGGTTGCGTTTTCCCCCCTCAGGTGACAAAATTATGGCTGCAGTTGAGTGTAGCAGGGGAGAGTCGTAAGTAGGTCAAAGACCTGGAGCGCATTTGGGTGACACGGCCTGGGACACGGGCCTGTCCTAGGGCGTGTCGGGGTACACGGCCTGTGACACGGGCGTGTCACAGGGCGTGTCCCGTGTGTTCGACGAATTTCGGTCGACGAAGTACACTCGACGATTGTCGAGTGACACAAGTTCCTAGCGAATGACACAAGTTTCTGGCGAATATGTGAGAAAATGCGGGCTGTGACACAAGTTCCTGGCGAATGACGACATTCTGATTCTGATGTTATATGCCGACGATATGCTGATCGCTTGCAAATCAGCTCGGGAGATTCAATTACTGAAGCAGAAGCTGCATGCTGAGTTCGAAACGAAGGATCTGGGTCACGCACAGAAAATTCTTGGAACGAAAATCAAGCGGGACAGAAAGCAAGGCATGCTTTGGCTTTCCCAAACATATTATATTCAGAAGGTGCTGAAGAAGTTCAGTATGATGGAGTCTAAACCTATTACCACTCCTCTCGGGCAACAGTTTAGACTGTCGTCACAGCAGTGTCCAAACACCGAGGAGGAACGCCAAAAGATGCTCAAGGTGTCGTACGCTAGTGCGGTAGGATGTTTGATGTACGTTATGATCTGTACAAGACCAGATTTAGCTCAGGTTGTGAGCGTTGTCAGCAGGTATATTGGGAATCCGGGGAGACAACATTGGAAGCCGTTAAGTGGATTCTAAGGTACTTGAGAGGAACTCCCAACGTCGGATTAGTATTTCAGAAGAGCCAGGATGTCCGTACGCTAGAGGGCTACGTTGACTCCGACTACGTCGGTGACCTCGATAGAAGAAGATCTACTTCCGGGTATATCTTCCTTCTAGGTGGAGGTCCCATCAGTTGAAAAGCCACTCTCCAGGACATCGTGGCTCTATCTACGATGGAGGCGGAATATATCACTGCAGTAGAAGCTGCAAAGGAAGCCATCTGGCTCAAAGATCTCGCCAAAGAACTTAGGATTTCTCAGGAGGCGGTGAAGTTGCACTGCGATAGTCAGAGTGTTATTTGTCTGGCCAAAGACCCGTCTATCATGCCAGGACAAAACACATTGATGCGCGCTACCACAAATTGAGGGAGTTCGTCGCTGGCGGAGACATTCAGCTGCTGAAGGTGCCCACAGAAGACAATGTTGCAGACATGCTGACCAAACCAGTTACATGAGTCAAGTTTAAACATTGTCTTTACTTGGCTCATATTGGTGCATGCTGATTGGAGCGACCCCAGGGAGAGGGGGTAGGTTTGCCGGAAGGAGGAGATCCAAGTTTCAGGTGGAGTCTGTCGCGTGAGGCGTCAATGTGGAAGATTGTTAGATTATGACACCTCATCGCGCCCGGAATCGTTAGGAATCGCGCCATGTCACCAATCCGTGAGAATCCCATTTTCCTAATCAAGGCTAAACCATATTTAGGAAGATCATTAAGGGGAGATTGGCAAGGCCGACCCTCTCTAAAGCAGGCTGTGTCTTTCCCCCATTTCATCCCGACGGCATGCTCAGGCGGACACTCCAGGCGGAGCGGCATCCGGCAAATCCAGTCGGCCGGCCGGTCTCCCGCAGCTCAGGCAGCGGTGGTATCCTAGGCAGTGTGGCGCTATCGGCTTAGGCCAAATTCTGAACAGATCCCTGTCGCCCGACGACATCACTATCGCTCCGCGATAGTCCGGTTTCAGTCGGTTTTTTTTTCATTGCTCGACCTTTTGGTCTCTATCTCCATACCATCCCAGCTTCTCTACGAACTACTAAATCGGTGTGCTTGGAATCTCGTTTCTAATTTTAATTTTGCGCATTGTCTTTGCTCGATTTAATCCGTTGGCTACCGGGACTCGGTCCGATTGCATAACAACAAATTTCTTTGCCACTGGCCCAAGACGTACCATTGTGACACATTCACCTCATGAAGATTTTCCTATAGGCGAATTTTTAGGGTCCGTCTAGCACATGTTTGACACCATTGTTGTAAAATCCGTACACACAGCGCTATAATTACGAACACAAAAAACGGCATTCACAAATATAAGGAAAGCAAGGGAAAAATGACGTCCAGTACGCCGTGGATGACCGGACACGACGATCCGCGGCAGAATCTGAGATCTGGAGTGCAATTCGCCTACGGACGCCAGTTCACCGAACCTTCAACGTCGAGTCCGCGTTACCACGGGAAAACTCCGCGGCATGCACACGCGCACACCCGACACCACGCCTCTCAACTCGAATCCACGCCGGCGACAAACTCCACCAAGCCCGGCAGACGTCGGCGTTACTTCCAAGACCGGCAACGGCACCCCGACCAACGACCTCTCGAGTGCACGAACCGGAGGACTCTTCCAAGCGGGCTGCTCCTCTTCCTTGCCCGGCTACAGGAGGCATGCGGTTCTCCTCTAAATTTGCGGCACCCAGGCCAATCAGAAAAAAAATTCATTTTATTTCCTTTGATTTGATTCTGCATATTCCAAAGGTGAAAATAATCCAATTCGAATTCTGGCCAAATCGGTGCAAATTGGATCGACCTTGGTTCGGGATCGGAGGCACGAAGCACTCCCTACCGCACCATCGGCATCAACTTCGTAGCACGATCGCACGAAGCACCACCTCAGGACCTGAGGTGTCAGCCGACCGGCGACTCATCCCTCTCGGGCTCAACCTCGATGTCGAGAAGGATCGTTGAACTCGCCTAGTAAGACTATCCCTGCACCACCTCGATCATTAATTCTGTCGAAACATGGGCACACCACATCATCGTGGTCCCCATCAGCCGGTAAAGACTACCACACTGCATAGCTTGCTGAGCACGGTCGTTCTCGCATCACCGCGAACTCCACCTCTACTGCATCCTCTGGAGTCTAGTCTGCCCAGGATATCAAATTCCTGCGCAGCTTGGGTACCAGATGTACCCGCTTCGCATCCTGTTTCACCCAGAAAGACCGACCCAGTTTCTGAACTCATTGCTCGACCTTTTCGGTCTCTGACACATCACTATCATCTTGTAACCGCCGCCTTGCCTCTGTATCTCCATACCTTATAGTGGATCTTCTCCGGCGTGCTCTCCCCGTGGATGCACCCTAGGAGCTTCTCTACGAACCACGTAAATCTGCTCCACGTTACTGTATCCTTCCCATACAGCAGGGTCGTCTGCATGTGCTTACGGCGCCGGGAGCGAGGTAAGAAGCAATAAGGCATTGTCTTCTTCCTCCACCTTCACATCAACCACATGCAGTTCTAATTAAACACGTTAATTTCCTGCATGCGATCATGCCGTACAATCTCTCTTCAGTAACAGCCTCGTGGTCAACGACTTGCTCATTAATCCCTCCGTTGACAGCGCGATGTTGAACAGCACCTTGTCGTCGACGCACATCCTGATAGCGCTAGTGGCACACTCATCTATCTCCGTCCACTACTTGGAATCACGCCCCCCGATTGATCACCCCTGCTCAACCACAATCCTTGACCCGAATTTGCCATAGGCGAAAGTTCCCGCTGCCGTCAAATTTCTCCATCGAATCCTGGCCAAACGGTGTTCTCGCTGCCATAGCTGTCTGCAGTACCTCTAGATGATCTGATTAATTCACAGATCAGACTGGGAAGATAGGGAGCGGACCATGTCGTCACCTACCGTGACCCAAACCCAAAACGGAACGTCCATGAGTCACCTACACGGAACCTCCCTCTGATACCACGTGTTGTAAAATCCGGTTACACATCCAAGCTATAATTACAAGAATACAAAAAAGACCACAAAATTTATATAATTAAAATATAAATTCACAAATACAAGGAAAGCAAGGGAAAAATGACCGTCCGGAGAGTACGCCGTGGATGCATCAGACACGTACGATCCGTGGCGAGAATCTGAGATCTGGACTGCAATCCACCTTGCGGACGCACAAGATTCACCGAACCTTCAACGTCGAAGTCCGATGTTCAACCGCACCACCACCGGAGAACAACGCCGCCACAGGAGAACGCCACCACCGGAGAGAAAACTCCGTCAAGGCTAACTGCACACGCGCACGCCGTCGACACCACGCCTCTCAACTCCAAAGGAAATCCACTGCAACGCCGGCGGCAAACTCCACCAAGCCCGGCGGCAACACCTCTCTCAACGCCGGCGGTTATCTTCTCCAAGACCGGCGACGAGCACCCTCGACCAACGACCTCTGCGAGTGCACGAACGAGAGAGAGAGAGGAGAGAGGCGGAGGACTCTTCCAAGCGGGCTGCTCCTCTTCCTTGCTCGGCTACAGGAGGCATGCGGTTCTCCTCTAAAAGCTACAGGCGGCACCCGAAGGCCAATCAAAGGAAAAAAAATTAATTTTATTTCCTTTGATTTGATTCTGCATATTCCAAAGGTGGAAGGAAATAATGTCCAATTCGAATTCTAGCCAAATCGGATACGTGCCAAATTAGATCCGAACCAAACCAACAACCATAACATATACAACCGCCAGCAAGAAAAGAAAATTACTTTTGAACATAGAAGTTAATTAAGCTCCTTAGACGAGTTTTAGTGTTCACGAACGATGATTCATAACCACCACATTCACGACCGCTACCGCAGTGTCAAATGAAGCCTTATTGCGAGACACACGTTGCCCCGAGCACGATGGGTTTAGTTGCACCTATATTTGGAACCCGGCCCGGGCTCAAACATTTCACCTCTTTAGGAGATCGGTGTGCCGAATTATGCATAAAAGACACATATTTAGCTGTTCCAAACAAGATTAGTCAAAAGTTTGAAATAGACCTAAAAAATGCCCAACCCTAAACCTTGGAATTCCTATATAAAGACTACCATCCCCCCTTCATGAATCCCACCACTATTATTTATACATCTTCCTTGATTCATCTCACTTCCTCCTAAACCGCCGGAGATGGCAGAGGAGCACCGCCACCACCACCTCTTCCACCACCACAACAAGGAGGGGGAGGTGCAGCCTTCCGAAGTTGACTATAAGAAAGAGGAGAAGCATCACAAGCACGAGGAGTTGCTCGGTGAGCTCGGCGCCGTCGGCGCCGGTGCCTTTGCACTGGTAACATATATCATACGCTTCATCTAATTAACTCATCTTTAAATTAACTTTTGCGCTTCAGATGCGTAAAATTGAAGAAAATTAAAAATAACACTCAGAGTTTCTGAAGACTTTCTGAAATAGATGCAATTTGTAGATCTATAAGCCTACAGACTCCAGCCAAGATCTGGGAATTTACATATATAAATAATCAATATATTAGCTATTATTTCATATATATATATATATATATATATATATATATATATATATATATATGTATATATAAGCACAAATATATTAATAGATGTTATATATATAAAGATATATATATATATTAATTCAATTGATGGCAGCATGAGAAGCATAAGGCGAAGAAAGACCCGGAGAACGCCCATAAGCACAAGGTTGAAGAAGAAATTGCGGCGAGCATTGCTGTCGGTGCTGGCGGCTTTGCCTTTCATGAGCATCACGAGAAGAAGGAGGCCAAGAAGGAGGAGCGTCATCACTAAGGCTCCGTTTGGGAGGACTTATTTTGACCGGCCAAGCGGTTATGTTTGCATGAATCGGATTTTAATTAAAATTCAGTTCATACAGTCGTAACCGCTTAATCGGTGAAATTAAGTCTCCCAAACAAAACAACTCTTTTAAACCTTTGATGAGTTTGATCTATATAGATATATCATATAATAATAATAGTAATAATGTGGTATATGTGATTTCTGTACCGGAAATATTATGTAATTTTATGGACCATGGTTTTTATGCAATTTGTGTGATGTAAAATCGGCTTTCTTACATCAAGTGTAAACTATTATTATGGACTGTCTTTTTTTTTTCTTTTTCTACAGATATTGATTGATGTACGGCTTGGATTGACACATGGTTTCTTGTTATTGGCTTAGAGATTTATGGTGAGGTGTAGATGTCGGCTATTAATGGTTTCTCACTGATTAGAACTGCTTGCTTGGGACAGAGTAGTGTCGGGATTGGTGACTTTCTGGAAAGTTTCAGCACTAAGTTTTCAATAACTCGTCGGTTCTGTGGTGGGAGTAGAGAGGGATTGGGTGGTTGGACTGTTATGTTGCTTGAAGCATTTTGATGGTGATCAAAGTGAAATTACTTATCTGTTGCTCCTAGATGGGTATAAATAGACAAATTCAAGAAGTTTCTACGGGTATTGGATATCCGTGCATCTGACACGACCCGTTATGCCTCCGAACCCGTTAATTGTCAAAATATACACTAACATGGACTGCAGCTACCGCTAATGTGGCCCTTAAGGGGAGGGTCGGGGCGTTACAACACGGATTGTCTTTTTTGCTGATATGACATTTTTGACCCCGGACAGTTCGGGCAGTGGCGGTGATGACAACGAACAACAAACTGCGAACTGCGAGCATCACTGTAGTTTTTGCAAAAGAAGGTAAACTAGAACGTGCACCCGGAAGGGAATCTGTGTGCTCGTGTGTGCGTTGGGATTTGTTAATGCGTCATGAGAGCGGAAACCGTGTCGGGATCTCCGAGACGAAGCGTCATGAGCGCGCACGTAGTTGTGCGGCAAAAGGAAACGGAACGTCGCGAGCGTGCGTGCCGCCGTGCAGCAAGAGGAGTGTCGTGAATGTGTCGTGGCGCGCACAGATAGCTGCGCGCTCTTTCGAGTTGCACGCGCTACTGCTCGCACGTCTGACCGTGTTGCGCGGTAGTTGTGCGCGCATGGTCGTGCGTGATTCAGGGACGTGTGCTGTCGCGCGCCCTACCGCCCACGGTCCTTGTTTGCTTGGGTTTCGTGGGCGGATTTTGTGTTTTGTTGTGCACGGTTTTCACTTCTACGAGCACTTCTCATAATGGAGGAATTCCGTTATATGCAGCCCAAATTTTCTATAAATAATGGAGTACTCGTTGATAATAAAATGATATAAACTTAACAAGGATAACATAAAATAAATATAAAATAAAATAAAATTCTAAATATAAAAGAAAATAAAACAATATCAAAATAAATAGGATAAAGTAAATATAAAATCAAATAAAATAAAGTAAATATGAAATAAAATAATGTTAAGATTGAAAAGTTAAAACCAAGGTTTTAGATAGGGGTGCGAGCGGTTTGGTTTGGGTCGGTTTTGACTCAAACCGAAACCGAACCGACATGCCTCGGTTTTTGGTTTGTCCAAACCGACCCAAACCAAATCCGGTCGGTTCGGGTCAAAGTCGGTTCGGTTTTTTATCGGTTTTTAGCGGTTCGGTGCCGGTTTTTTTTACGAAGTTAACTCCAACACAAAAATGAAACATACCCTAATTTTGTAGTATAATGGAGATGCACTTTATGAGCATGGCTTGTTTATAGTGTTTAAATGAAACATTCAACAACCAATCATCACTAAATTATATTTCAATCACGAGTGATCTTGTTTTTTTAGGAGGTTGTCGTTACTCTAAGAAAAACAATATAAGGATGAAAACTTGATATAACATTGAGAACAATTAAGAATTAATTTTAATTCAAGCACCAGTGATAAATGTGATTGTGATTAGCATGAAAAAACATGTCCAAACACAACCCCTAGTTAATAATATAATATATGTTTATCAGAAAATAAAACAAACTCATGTGAAGAATTAGAGACGAGGAAGCATAAGAATTTGCAAAACAACAAGTCTGGAAATAACAAATTGATTCAAAACCACATCATGATTAGTCCTGCCCAAAAGGCCCGGGCCCAGTGGGCCGGCCCGAGCCCGGCCCGGCGAAAGCCTTTTTCGGCCCGGCCCGGAAAAAGCCCGGCCCGGGCCGAGACCGGGCTCAGGGCCCTTACAGGGTCCTGGTTTTGGGGGCTAGCCCGGCCCGATGCCCGGCCGGGCCGGGCCGGGCAAAGCCCGAAAATCGGGCCGGCCTGGGCCCGGACGAAGCTCGGACCGGGCCCGCAGGCCGGCCCGGACCTGCTGCCAACGGCTCTAAGAGCCGTTGGAAATCCAACGGCTCTTAGAGCCGTTGGAACTGCAGCCAGCAGGGCTGCAGCAGCCCTGCTGGCTGCAGTGTTTTGGCCTAGGGCCTAGGCAAAAGCCTAGGCCCTAGGCCATATTTTATTTTTAAAAAAATTTTATTAAATTTTTTTTTATAAACCCCCCCCTACCCGATCCCCTCTCTCTCTCTCTCTTCCACTCTCTCTCTCTCTCTCTCTCTCTCTCTCTCTTTCACTCACTCACTCTCTCTCTCTTCCACTCTCTCTCACTTATTCTCTCCCTCTCTTACTCTCTTACTCTCTCTCGCTGCATGACATCGTCGTCCTCAACGCCGGCGTCGTCGACTCAAAGCACGGCCGAAGTGGTGGAGCATAATCGGAGGGCGCCCGTCTGGGAGCATTTCGACAAGGTTAAAGTCGGCGACGAATTCAAGGCGCGGTGCAAGTTGTGCTCAAAGTTGCTAACTCTTACCGGCAACTCAACACTAGCGAGACACGCTAAGTCCTGTTTTGCAAATCAAGCTCCCGAGTCCAGTCAGGGACAAATATCAGCATCAGGACAAATTTGGACGTACGATCAAGCAAGACAGCGAGACCTACAGGTGAAAAACGTCATCAGACGTGGGTTGCCATTCAGTCACTACGACAACGATGAGACGACGGAGTATATACACGAAGGACTTCAGCCCAAATATCAACAGGTAAGTAGATCCACTATTAGACGCGACACACTTAAATTATATTTTGACGCAAAACAAGATTTAATAAAATTTTTTGAAACTTTCAAGGGACGTGTGAGTTTAACGAGCGACGTTTGGAGTAGTAGCGTAAGGGTAGGGTTATCTTATATTTGTATAACGGCTCATTGGATCGATCCCGTTTCATGGGATTTAAATAAGCGCGTAATATGTTTTGAAGGTTTTGAATTTCCGCACACGGGTAAGGCTATATATTCTGTAATTATTAAATGTTTGCGTGAATTTAAAATAAAGGATAAAATAATGAGTATTTCTTTTGATAACGCTAGTAATAACAACACCGCAATAGAGTGGTTAAAACGTGAATTAAAACCAATGCTCAACGGTGCGTTTTTTCACACTCGATGTGTGTGTCACGTTTTAAACTTAGTGGTACAGGATAGTTTAGAAGCTATGGAACCATATGTTGAGAAAATTCGTACTATGCTTAGATTTATTTATTGTACCAAACAGCGAAGTCAAGATTTTCGAAAATTTGTGATCGCACAAGGTCAAAAATATTTGAAACCTCAATTTGATATACCTGTAAGATGGAACTCCACATATAAAATGTTAAAAAGAGCGTTTCAACAAAAAACACTTCTTATGAAATATTACACTATAACAAATAATCATAATTTAACTGATAACGATTGGGACGTACTATTTCATTACATGGATTTATTAAAATGTTTTTAAAGGCGACTGTTTTTTTATCTGGTGTTTATTATCCCACTAGCTCGTTAGTAATTAAAAATTTTGTAAATATCGCACAAAAACTTAACTATTTTAAGCAACACTCCGGATGGCTTCCTTTAATTGAAGTAATAGAAGAAATTTTTTTAAAATATTATAGAGAAATGCCTCCTGCATTTTCATGCGCCGCCGCTTTAAACCCGTTATTCGTTGTAAACGGCGTAGAAAATTTAATAGATGAAATTAACGTTAACTTAGACATAAATATAAGTTTCGATGACGTTGACGACGTTAGTACTACTAAATTTAATTCTATTTTTACCGAATGTTTTAATTATTACGACAAATTATATGGCTCACGACCCCGAGAAAAAATAACACAACCTAGGACAAAAGATTCTTTTTCAAATAAAATTTTAGAATTAGCTTCCAGAAAAAAAAAGCACGCACATCGAGTAGTTTAAACGAATTAGGACTGTATACGAAAACGCAATTTCGTGATTTTATGACTACGGAAGAGATCGAAAACTTCGATATCTTAAAGTGGTGGAAAAGTAAAGCTAATACCTATCCTATTTTGGCCTATATGACCCGTGATTTACTAACAATTCAAGCTAGTACAGTAGCTTCGGAGTCCGCTTTTTCTTTTAGTGGCAGGATTTTGAACACGCGGAGGAGCCGACTAAATGAATAATCACTCGAACTATGCATCTGCTACAAGGATTATTTGGATGCTACGAATAGGAAGCAACACATTTCAGCGTTGTAGGAGAGCTCCGAGGAAATTGAAGAGTAGATGGACAACCTGAATTTGTAAAAATGTAATTTTTTTATTATCATTTAAAATAATAAATTTCTTTTTTTTTTTCTATTTTGTTTTTGTGTAATTTTGTTTTTTAAAATTTCAATATTAATAAAATTTTTTATTCTAATTTTTATTTCATTTTTTTAATTTTTTTAAGTAGTTTTTTTTTCTTAAGAGCGCCCGGCCTGGGCCCGGCCCGGCCCGGCCCGGCCTGGCCCGGGGGGCCGGCTCGGGCCCCTTCCCGGGGTCAAAGCACGGGCCCGGCCCGAGCCCGATAAAGAAAGGGCCCGGGCTCGGCCCGGTTTGCAAAAGCCCGGGCCCGATCAGGCCTGGTCCGGGCCGGCCCGATCGGGCCTTTTGGGCAGGCCTAATCATGATGATACAAATTGGTTTTATAAAAAATAAGAACCGTAAAAAAATGTTATATCATAATCCTTTATGATGTACTGTACATGAGGAATTTGCTTACACATGCACAAAAAATTCAAGTAGATCGGACTGGAATCACAATTTGACGAACAAAAAAACTCACAAGCCAAATAATTCTTCTCTTTGTAATTTTTTCAATTTCAAGTCGTATTAATTTCCTAAATCTTAGAACCAATACATAATTTATAAAACAAAAGCTAACATATACGTAATTTATAATAATTACAGTATTAGTCGGTAACGTTGGTTCGGTTCGGTTTGGTCGGTTTTTACAATTTGAAAACCGACCCAAACAGATATGACTTCGGTTTTCACAAGCTCCAAATCGAACTGACACCGGACCGGGCAACTCGGTTTCACAATCGGTGCGGTTTGGTCGGTTCGGTCGGTTTTGTCGGTTTTCGATTTTCGCTCCTCACCCCTAGTTTTAGAGCAACTCCAATGGGGATCTCTATATTTAGAGATCCCCATTGTACCATGTTCTCTAAATATAGAGAACATGGCTAGAGCAACTCCAACCATGTTCTCTATATTTAGAGAACATGTTATTTTAATATCTATATATATACATATATATAATATTTATATTATATTTATATATTAATATGTATAAATAAATAAATATAATATTATTATGATATTTTTTTCATATCTTATTTTATTATATTATATTAATTTTAAAGTTTTCTTTTTTTAATTTCAAATTTCATTACATAACTAAAATAAAACACGCATACATAATTCAAAATAAAAAATTACATTTGGAAATAATTCTAAAATTCGGGGAGGTCATCATCGGGTTCGTTAAGATCTCCGTGTGCACTTCCCCCTTGTTGTTCTCCTCTATACCCGGGTACTCCATAGTCGCTTCCTCCATATTGGCTTTCTCGATACTGGCTTCCTCCATACTGAGGTCCTCCAAATTGAGGTCCATCAAATTGAGACCCTCCAAATTGAGGTCCACCAAATTGAGACCCTCCAAATTGATAACCTTCATGTGAGTCTCCTCCATAATGGCTTCCTCCATAATGACTTCCTCCATATTGGCTTCCTCCATATTGGTTTCCTCCATAATGGCTTCATCCATCACCACTACCTCCATGCATGCCTCCTCCATACCTGGTTGCTTCGAGTGATGATGATCCTCTAAACAAGGATTGTTTTACATTTTTATTCATAATTTCTTGTTTTTTCTGCCGAAAATATTGCCGCTCTGGAGTTACTTTTATGCTTTCCAAATCAATCATCATAATATCATGATCTTGTTTAGCACTCTGAAGCTCTAGTTTTGTTTTTCATTTTCGACCTTTAACTTCAAGAGCTCAGTCATAGAAGACCTATCTTTTGCTCGTTGTTCTTGTCCTCTCTTCAAAATCTCTAAGATTTCTTCATTTGCTTTAGTATGAGTTTCAATATCAGAACTCTTACCACTAACTTGTCTTTTTTTCTCCTTTTCTTTCTTTCTTCCAGTAGGTCGAGTATTTGAAATTGAGGCTGGAGATTCTTCATCACCAGTACTATTAAGGTTCATTTCATTGCTGTCTGTATTTAGGTCTATTCGTCTCCGTTGAGTGGGAGAGTTAGAATCAAAAGCTTACGATATGTCAAAATGCTGAGAGTTGTTACCTTCTATAGTCCCGAACGACTCTATCCACTTTTCTGTATTTTTCAAGATTGACCAAACATGATCAAACAAGAAGCCTCTTTTCTCATTCGGATCTTCTCCATATAAAATTTTGGCCTGATTAATCTACAAACAAACAAACAATAATTATAATATAGCGATTCTTTAATATAATATTTAAAATATAAATTAATACTTACAATATCGAGTTCAGATGCACCACTCGGATTTCGTTGCTCAATTTGTCGAATACATCCTCGAAATTTGATAGCCTTACTTGCTAACAATGACCAACGACATGAGAGAGATTTAGGGGTTCTCTGTCCTAAACAAGTTGCGGGTCTTGTTTTGTGAAAAATGACAGATACTCTTTCCCACATCCTATGCTCCTTTTGATTGCTACCCATAACTGGGTCTTCAGAGACCTCAAGCAATGCATAGCATAGTGCTTGATCTTCTTTCACTGAGAATGCTGTTCCCCGACTGGAAGTCATGGTTAAGGAGAGAAGAAGTGCTCTTCTTAACTAAGGAGAGAAAGAGTGATTGATCTTATTTTGCATAGCATAATACTTATAGAACCGAAGCTGGTGGGGAATCAAATGCGGGTGAAGAGAATCCAATGCTGGTGATAAGAATCCAATGCTGGTGGAGAATCTGATGCTAGTGGGGAATCCAATGCGGGTGAAGAGAATCCAATGCTAGTGATGAGAATCCAATGCTGGTGAAGAATCCGATGCTGGTGGGGAATCCAATGCGGGTGAGGAGAATCCAATGCTGTTGATAAGAATCCAATGCTGGTGGAGAATCCGATGCTGGTGGGGAATCCAATGCAGGTGAAGAGAATCCAATGCTAGTGATGAGAATCCAATGCTGGTGAAGAATCCGATGCTGGTGGGGAATCCAATGCGGGTGAGGAGAATCCAATGCTGTTGATAAGAATCCAATGCTAGTGGAGAATCCGATGCTGGTGGGGAATCCAATGCGGGTGAAGAGAATCCAATGCTAGTGATGAGAATCCAATGCTGGTAAAGAATCCGATGCTGGCGGGGAATCCAATGCGGGTGAGGAGAATCCAATGTTGTTGATAAGAATCCAATGCTGGTGGAGAATCCGATGCTGGTGGGGAATCCAATGCGGGTGAAGAGAATCCAATGCTAGTGATGAGAATCCAATGCTAGTGAAGAATCCGATGCCGGTGGGGAATCCAATGCGGGTGAGGAGAATCCAATGCTACTGATAGGAATCCAATGCTGGTGGAGAATCCGATGTTGGTGGGGAATCCAATGCGGGTGAAGAGAATCCAATGCTAGTGATGAAAATCCAAAAATCCTATATAATCATCACTTCCCTTATCATCTTCCGGCAAACTAACTATCTTTCCCTCATACAAAAAATGAACTACGGTGCAGGGTCATCTCATTTGCTATCTTCATCGTCTTCGGATGATGAATTATTTTCTCAACAAATTCAATAGTGGGAAGAAGACACAGCTGAATGGAGCAAGAAGAGGAAATTTTGGCTTGTGCTTATCAGTCAAACAAAGCCAAAATTGCAGCTCAACTTCATGGAGATGAACTTCCGAGGCACAGAGGTTCAACACCTGGTCATGCGGTAATCAACAGGGGCAGGATTGAAGGTGATACTAGATTGTGGAATGACTACTTCTCTGATCATCCCACATATGGGGAAACATATTTTCGAAGAAGATTTCACATGCGAAAGAATTTATTCCTTCGTATTGTTGCTGCGGTGCGGGAGCACGATAATTTCTTCATTCAAAAAAAAAGGATTGTCTTGGAAAGCTTGGATTGTCAACTTTACAAAAAATTACGGCAGCATTCCGTATGTTGGCATATGGAACAGCAGCTGATAGCTGCGATGAATATATTCGAATCGGTGAGTCAACCGTGATTCAATGTTTGAAAAAATTTTGCAGGGCAATTGTATAACTGTACAAAGAAGAATATTTGAGATATCTCAATGTCAATGATGTTGCTAGATTGTTACGGAAAGGTGAAGAACGAGGATTTCCAGGGATGTTGGGAAGTCTAGATTGCATGCATTGGCAGTGGAAGAACTGCCCAACAGCATGGGCATGATAATATTCAGGACGACACGGTGGGCCAACAATTATTCTCGAGGTAGTAGCATCTTATGACTTATGGATATGATACGCATATTTTGGTTTACCAGGCTCGAACAATGATATCAATGTCCTGCAATCATCTCCTTTGTTTGCTAACTTAGCACAAGGTATTACGCCTCCTACTAATTATGAAATTTTGGGAAAAAAATATGACGTTGGTTATTATTTAGCCGACGGAATATATCTGAAGTGGTCAACACTAGTTCAGACTATTTCTCATTCACATGACAAAAAAAACAACATTTTGCAATGATGCAAGAAGCATGCCGAAAAGATGTAGAGCGGGCATTTGGAGTTCTTCAATCAAGATTTGCGATAATTAAGGGGCCAGCCCGTTTTTGGGATAAACATGTTTTACACGATATCATGACTGCTTGTGTTATAATGCACAACATGATCGTCGAAGATGAGCGGGATGAAAATGACTATGTCACTATTTCTACTCCATCACCAACTCAAAATGTTGAAGAGTTGAATACAAGTGAAGCCGAACGATTTCGGCAGTTCCTAAATCGGCATAAAAAGATCAAAGACAGAGATGCGCATTTTGCACTTCGAGATGCACTAGTTGAACATTTATGGGAACGACATGACAATGAACCAATGTAATTTTAAATATTTTATGCATATTATTTTGAATGTATTTTTATTTTTTTTGCGAGTTTAATCAGTAAAAATGTCTTCTCCTTCTTTTTGTATGACAAATAATAATTAAAATATATTCAATATTAGGCTCGTTTTGTAGGTCTCAAAAAGACGATTTTATTGATATATTATATGTTATAATTGAAAATTTATTTTAATCACTATAGAAATTATAAATTATTATCAAAGTTTCTTAAATTAACTAATTAAAATATTTTTTTAAAAAATAAAACATTAAAAAAATATATGCAGCCGGCTGTTCCTCCTCTAAATTTAGAGGAGGAAAGAGAAAAAATGCAGCCGGCTGTATAATTAGCGGTGGAAATCCCGAAGCATTGGAGGGAAACCGTCCGGCATTTCTAAGAAATGTCGGACGGTTGGAGTTGCTCTTAAGAATCGAATCGGAGAACGAACTGGTAAGTCCAAAGGTTCAAGGTCTGATCGGTTAGACCGATCAGACCGGAGTTGAACCGTGATGTTAGATAATAACATATTATATAATATTAGTCATAAATTCATAACATACTACATATCATCGAAATATCAAATTGAGCACAAATATCATTAAATTATATAATTATAATATACATAAAATGAAAATGATAGATAATAATAAATGTTGTAACAAATATCTAATAATATTAAATATTTTTTTGAGAATTTATATTTTTATTTGACCTAAATAATTATATTGCAACTAAGTTTTAATTTATTAAAAACAATATATATTTATACTTAATTTAATGATATATATTTTTATTTATATTCTAAATGTATATTTTTCATAAAAATATGTTATTATATATACATATAATAGTTTCATTTTCAACAATAAAAAGCACTTGTTGGAGTGGTGATGACTATTTTATTAATAGGATAGGTCTTGGATTCGAATTTGTGCCCGGTTGCCAAATAACCGGTCCGATTTTTGGTTTACCGGTTCAACCGTCTGATTAACAGGTTTCTGGCCGGCTCTTGACTGAGGCGGTTTAAAAGATCAGACTGGTGAACTGGTCGGCGGTCCGACCAGCCGGTCCGGTCTGTTTTTTAAAACCTGGGTTAAAACAATGTAATATAATATGTAGTAAATTAAAATAAAGGTAATGGGGTTTCTCGAATTTTTGAAATCAAGCCGAGAAGATTTTGATCGAAGAAAGGGTGGAACGAAGTCCAGACGCCCAAACAATGCACCCGCGCACGCGCGGTGCACAGGCACGTGCGCTGCACCCGTCGGGCACCTTGCTCGGGCTGCCCGGACTGCCCGTGGGGCACTTTTGTCTTTTTGCTGAAATTAGTGATCCATGTGACTGAAACAGAGAAACGTCATTCACCAGCACAAATTTCGTCCTGATGCAATTACCAACGTATCCCTTAAAAAAAAGACCCTCAGACCTTCATTTGAAGACAAGAAACTCTAGTGGCTAGAAAGAGCACTAAGATTTTTCGATGAGAATGTGGAACTTAGATCGTTCCTCCACTCGGAATTCTTTTCGCTTCCTCTCTAAAATGAAGGCATCTCAAGACGGTAAGGACATGATTTTTCCTTCTCCAAAGGAGAACTCTCATCAAGCCTCCGACACAACAGGAGCGTTTCTATCGAGGCTCTAAGGATTTAGCGATTTTCACCACCGGAGCGATTCCAGCGAGACTCCGAAGATTTAGTTTTTTCATCATTGTTTTCATATTCTATACTTGTAACAGAGAGGTTGTCTATCACCGTCCAAGAAATTGTCTCAGCTCTTGTAATATCAAACAAAATAGAGGATTTTCGCCCGACATAGATCCGACCATGTGCATTTTCATCATTTTCGAGTTTTTCACGTCAAAAAAGTCTTTTGTCTTTTGCTGTCGGTTTTCATTAACTGTTTGCATGCCAGATACAATTCTGAGCTAAGGCGGCCTGATTCTCCGGGCTGGGGAAAAACTGGGTGACCCGCAACAGTTTGGCGCAATCTATGAGAAGTGTTCCCAAACTGCGCAACTTCGTGGAAGCAGCAAGCGTCCCCCAACTAGCAGCAATGACAAGGAGGACTGCACACACTGCTAACAACACGACGCTGAAGAGTGCGCTGGATTAGACCCCACCAGCTCACCTATAAGCAACGCTCCATTGCTGGATGGATCTACTGCCGCTACACCTGCGAAATCAGTGGATCAATGAGTCCTACTAATGGATAAATGCCAGACAAAAGTACTCACCCTCCTATGGGATCAGGGAGTGATTAATCCTCCCAACACAGCCGACGCACTAGGAGCACGACCAGCGGCTGCGCAAAAGCGCGACCTGCCTTGGGTTGCCACTCACCCTAAGGATCCCCCTACCGAAGAACTCTCCGATGAAGTAAGATCCATGCACGCTGTCTAACGCCCCTAGCCGATCCAACGTGACAGCGTCACGGCTCCGCTCTAGGCGACGCTACCGGGCTACAACCCAAACACCCCAACTCCTCTCCCTCCACAGGCGGGTTGTTGGTGGCCACAACCTCCCTTTGATGAGGTAAACTCGATAGTCAATCCCGCACTACGGGGACTTCCCAGGAGGTCAACCATCCCAGTACTACTCCAGCCCGAGCACGCTTAACTATGGAGTTCTTTCAACTCTCATCACCAATTGAGCTACAGGATGACGCCCAGCCCGACCCTCGCCCAATGGATGTGGATGCCCGACAAGATGACTATAGACTCACTCGTCATGAGATAAGGGATTTGATCGAAGAGGGCTCCGCCCAAGAGCGACATTGCCGCATGAACGCATGACACCCTTTCCATCATGGGTTCCTGCTCGCCCCTCAAGTCCTGGCACATCCAGTTCCACATGGATTCAAGCTACTACACTTTGAGGCATTCGATGGGATGGAGGATCCCATGGAGCACGAAAATCACTTCAATACGATCATGCACCTCTTCAACGCCCCCTATCAATTATTGTGCCAAGTTTTCCCGATGACTATGAAGGGACAAGCACGCATATGGTTTCACTCCCTACGATAGGGGGAGATCAACAACTTTGGGGAGCTCACCCGGGTCTTCATCGACCAATTCATAGCCAATGGGCAGATTGTCAAAGACCCCTTTCACCTCTCCGGCATCCTCCAAAACGAGGGAGAGTCACTCAAGGAGTTCTTCCGTCGCTTCACCTCCGAGGCACGACAAATCCCGGGAGTCGATCCGGAGCTCCTTTGCGGCATCTCTCTCAGAGTGCTCCGCCTGAGTGGATTCTTGTAACACCCCAAATCCCAAGTTGGGTGACACGGTCTGGGACACAGGCGTGTCCCAGGGCGTGTCCTGCTCTGTATGGCTGAGCAGCCTGTCAAGTGCTCGACGAACTACACTCGAAGAGTTCTCGAGAGGGAACACGCCCTGGGACACGGGTGTGTTAGAAGGCGTGTCCCCCTATGGTCGACGAACTTCGGTTGACGAAGCGCATGCTGGAGCCGTGTCTGCAGCCGTGTAAGGGTACATGGTGTAACATCTCATTTCCAACTAGACCCCTAAGAGTGGTTTTGGCCATGACTAGGTCATGACAAAACCCTAGGAAGCCAGAAATGGGCCAAGAGATAGAAGGCCAAGGTGAGGATCACCATGGTCTGCCTATGGCACAACCTCATCACCAAATCTAGGGTTTGACCTTAGGGCTTCACCATGACTCCATGACCCCACCCCAACATCACTAACCCATTAGAGGGTCCACTAGAGCCTTAAGGGTCCATTGGAGTCAACCACAGGTGGCCAATTTGACCTAGGACCACTTTAGGCCTAAATTGGGCAATGTGCCCTAACTAAGGGTAGGAGCCCTAGTAAAGCCCAACTAACCCTACCAGGGACTTCCTAGACCTAAAGTGAGGTCAATGGGTCTCTAAGGACCCAAGAAGGGCGGTCCAAGAGGTTAAGTTGACCAAAGTCAACTCTGACCCTAAATAGGTCAAACTGGTCTATATATGGTCAACTGACCTTCCCCAAGCCAAGTGGACCCCACACTTACCTTCATAACCCTAGTGAGAGGCCAATGGGTCACCAAGGACCCATTGGGACCAATCAAAAAGGCTAAGTTGACCAAAGTCAACTCTAGCCCTAAAATGGTCAAGTGCCCTACCTAAGGGCCAAGTGACCTCCAAGGGGCCAAGACAACCCTACCTAGGCCTTAGGGGAGTCCAATGGGTCACCAAGGACCCATTAGGGGCAAGCTCAAAGACCAAATTGACCAAGTTCAACCCTAGCCTAGGTTTGGGTCAAGCTAGCCCAAATGGGCTAACTCAAGCTCATGTCCAATTCTCTTGGGCTAACCTTGTTTGGATGGGTGAAATAAACATGTGGGCTGCCATAGGGTTAGGTAGAAGCCAATTCAGCTTGGTATGAAGGAGAGAGAAAAACCCACCTAAGGGAAGAGAGAGAAAGTGAAAGAGAAGTAATGGAGGAGACTTTGGGCTCATCCTCCCCCTTCTCCAACCTTCCCCAACCTCCCATTCAATTCCCTAAGACCAGAGGAGTGCAACCAGCTGATTATTGACTAGTTGGAGCCAGGCCTCATCCCCTACCAACCATGGCCGCCATTTTTGACCAAGAGCCAATAATGGCAATTGCATTCCCAGCCACCTAACACCCCTTCTCTTCATCTTAAAAGCTCCACTGAACTCCAAGGAATCAGTCCCACCCCTTACCCGAAGGAGCCAGAGTTGTTCACTGTGTTGTTGCAGAAATCCGACCACCACCACCACAAAAATGGCATCCCGGCGATCGGCAAGGATTCAGGCCACCAGAAAGGTCCTCCTCCACTCCTTCTTCCCTGGATAGTTCTTAGCAATCGTTAGGGTCAAGGTTCGGGCTCAATTGAGCCGAATCCAAATCAGAAATTCTGGTTTTTCCCGTTTTTTTTGCTTGTCGGGTTCGCCGGAAAACGGCCCTCCGGCGGCCAAGCCGCCGCCTGGCGACGGCCACCACCTCAACGGAGGTGGTGGTGGCGGTGGCCGGCCGGGGAAGTGGCCGGATCGCCGGCGGCAGCGTCTGGGAAGTGCTCCAGGCGGGATCAATCTGGACCATCGGCTGGAGGAAGGATATGACTGGATGCCGTCTATCCATGCGCCAAGATTCGTGTAGGGGATGCATTAAACTATAGGCTTCATATATTGTCATTTGATTTCTGTCACACCTTATATAATTAATGTATTTAATATTTAAAAGTAGTTAGAGGCTCTGTATGAGGAAATGATCAACACAGGATTTGTAGCCCCTTGGGTCTAGTTTATTTTAAAATTGGTTTGGACCAATTTGGGTGCCTAGTTTGACCAGGGCACCCATTTTGGTGGGGCCTACACATAGGGCTAGGCAGAAATTCAATTGAGTGCCCACACTTTATCTTGGGTCCAAATGAGTTGAAATTTTGGCAGAGAGTTCCCCTGAGCCATATCTAGGCGCTGCCAAAAACTGGGAATTTGTGGGGACACTTTTGCTATAGTTTTGGAAATTATTTAATTTCAATAGTATAATTTAATTAGGTGACCTAAATACCTCCAAACACTCCCAAATTTTGGTGAGTGGTCCCTGACCTCATGCTATGTATCTGTATAAAGTTTCACCTAATTTGGATGTGTTTTGAATAGGTATTGACCCAACCCTAACTTTACCTTAATAAGGGTATTTTGGTCAAAAAGTGCACTTTTGATTTTGAGTGACCAAATCACCTCAACAGAGGCTGAAATTTGGGCCACTGACTTGGTATTGCATTTAGCATCTCCCCATCTAATGTGGGGTAGAGTGGAATTGATTTGCCCTAAGTTCCTTGGCCAAACCCTAAGGAAGGACCTTTGTGCCTTGTGAAGGGCATAAGTCCTAAACACCTTGGATGAACTTCAAATTTCGTATGGATGGTCCTATGGTATATAAAACCCTCTGGTAAAAATCTTAAAGAATTTTGAAAAGGGTAGGGCCCACAAATCCCTAACCCTAGCCTAGGTCATAAAAATTCTAATACTAGTTTAGGTTAGCTAAACTCCTTGCAATATAATGAAATTTGGGTAGTGTGGGAATAAGGATATATTGAGCCTCTGGTAATTTATTTGGTAATTTGGATCAATATTTGTAGCACTTCATTTGTAACCCATGAGATTGCCCTAATTAATAATTTGACTATTATGATCTCACTGCCAATTGAAAGGTCATGAAAATTTGGCAGAGGTAGTTCTAGACCATATTGATCATATAGGATTTTTAATAGAATTTTTGGATACATAATTAGGGCATCTACTTCACAAGTGCATTACTTTGGTTACATGCTAAATAATTCTTACAGAGCTCAATACTTGTTGAACAATTATGAAACTTGATACATAGTGTTCCTAGTTCATCATTAGCATGTGGAAATTTATTTGGAATTTGTTGATGGATAATTAGTATACTTTGTTCATTAACCCATAAACTTGGAATTTCATGAGAAAATCAAGTATAGCCTTATTATTAAATGATAAATTATTAAACTTGATCTAGAGTATTTATATGACATCATACCCATCCTTGAATTTTTTCTGAATTTTTGGAGGCATTATTGCTGTAAAATCTTTTAAAATGACTTATTATGAGATATATTGGAAATTAAAATTAAGGGGTTAAACTTTCCTGGAAAATTCTGAGACTTGGGGTTTTGAGTTATATATTCATATTGTATTTAACAAAAATTTGGAGGAATATTATCTTTTCTGAAATTGGTACTTCATGTTCAAACTCGGGTTTTTTGGCTACTAGAATAAATAAATAAATTATCAGACAAATTAGGAAAAATTATGAATTCTGGATTTATGCTAAAAATGTCATTATAGCCCTCTAATAATTATAATAGGGGTACTGGATGATTATTTGATGTATCTCCCATTTTACGAGTCATATAGTTTAAGTGGTCTGCATATAGTAAAAACTGCAGAAATCATGTTGGAGTATAATTTGATGCATGTCTTATGCTGGTTTGGATAGTTAAAAATAAGTTCATTATTGATAGTAAAATGGGCAGAGTGTTGGACTGTCTAGTGTTAGGTGGTGCTCGGGATCGACGAAAGATCGTCCTTTCCGTAGGGAGAAAGTGTTTAATGCACTAGGAATAAATTCAGTGAAGTTAAATTAAGGGTCGGGAAATCGGGTAGTAACCAAAAGTAGTAAGTGCCTTGCGAAAGGGAGCTTTGGGCGTAATCCCATCGTAGTTCCTAGTGCTTTCGAGAGCTCTTCACGGGGTATACCTTGGGCAGTCCTGGGCTAACGTAAACTGTATAAGTGATAAATCTTAAAAAGCAACTAGAATAATTAGGGGTTCACTTTCACACACCCCCGGTGTCTCGGGAAGTTGGTTTGACTCGGTTGATAATTGTGGAAAAGGGCAGGATGGCCCGGCGAGCTTTGGCTCGGTTGATGATTGTAACGGACAGGATGGTCCGGCGAGCTTTGGCTCGGTTGATGTTTGTGACGGACGGGATGGTCCGGGGAGCTTTTGCTCGGCACTGATACGTTAAATTTGCATGTGCATAAAAGGAAAGAAAATTAAGGTGGTGGGTCATCGGTATTGGAGGGTCGATGCACCGACGCCAATACGCTGACTCGGCAAGTGTGGTTAACACTTCGCCAACAGAAGTCTGGTGCGCCAGCCGGCAAGAGTACGCAGGAGTCCGCTTCATGCACCAAGCGTTGAGGCGTACGATAGGTCTGACCGGTAGTGCTTTACTGGTTTAGAGGTGGGCAATGCCCAACCCACCGCTTCCGTCTGCCACTACGGAGGTATCCTGGGAGGTTACGGCTCCAGAAAGGGGGAACTAAAGGTCTGTGTGCACAGAGTCGTGTGTGTGTGTTGCACTTGCATGTTCCATCATACCCACTTGCATGTCATAGCATAATCGATTCATTTAACCCCTGACACCTAAGGTATAAGTGGAATGAGACGCTTATACCTTAGGACCTGCAAAACGACCCCTTAGTCTATAAGCTTGTGTGGGCAAGTTTATAAATTAAAGGTTAAATTTTTTATATATAATGCTGTTATTAATCGACACCCCAACGTATAAATTGGTATGAGACTTTTTATACGATGGGAGCCCTGTAGAAGATCCCTTGCTTATACGTTCCGTATAAGTTAAGGTTATTTTTCATACTATGCTTTACTGCCACATGTACTATAAAAATTGCTAGTATAGGTCCGCTGCCATCTGATTCTTGATTACTCTCCACCTTCAAGTCCTCCCCTTTCTTCCTCTCCGCTCGGTGCCCAGGGGCCATGGAGGAAGGGACGGAGGATGATAAGACTTAGTCTTTTAGACTAACGGTTTTCGAACCACATCATTTTAGGGGACCGTGGAGCCCAGCATGGAGGAGCAGCCCCAGAGGTCGGCACGCTTTGAGATCGGGCAGTCTAGTTCTGGAGTTCAGATGGCAAGGACTGTGAGTCCTGATCACTACTAGTAGTTATATTAGTTTGCTTCCGCGTTGAGAGATTTGTAGTGAGGACATGATGTACTGGGCATGAGCCCTTGATGTTAGTATTTTCGTATATCTGTGGACACTCCCTTCGTGGAGATTATTTACATATATATGTGATTTCTGTGGACTTGCTTCACTATTTAGCTACAGTTGCGATCGATTTGGCCGGCAGGATCGGCGTTTTGTAGTGATGACCTTCCCGGGTGCGAAGGTGTCACCGCAAAGCGACGGTTCTGGGCCTAAGACCCCGATGTTTTTTAAAGAAAAAAAAAGGGGGGTCATACACATGGCATGCGACACGGGCGTGTCACATGGTCGTGTCCTTTTCTGGATTTGGCTTGGGCAGTAAGGCCTGGTGAGCACAGGCAGGACACGGGTGTGTCTCTGGGCACACGTCCTATGACACGAGCGTGTCACATGGCTGTGTTTTGCTCGGGTTGAGATGGTTGTGTACCACTTGAGATACACGGATGCAGACACGGGAGTGTCTAAAGGCGTGTCAAGTCATATGGTCTGTGACACGCGCGTGTCACATGACCGTGTACTCTTCTGGATGAGTCGTTTGTGTGCCGCTTAAGGTACACGGCCTGTGACACGGGCGTGTCACAGGCCCTGTCAGCCAAAAATAAGACCCTTGTGGCAAAATTGTGGCCGTCCATTTTCTTCAGCTAGGATCTGATGGCTCAAGCTCCTCCCTGCTGCTTTAAGGCCGAGAATAAGAAGGGGATTCTTATTTTGATCTTGGTCATTCTCTTTCTAAGAAACTAGAAAGAAGAGAGAGGGAGGAGGAGGAGAGGGGAGTCGGCAACCAGTGGAGATGCTAAGTTCTGATTCGAGATCCGAGGCTAGCGTTGTGGAGGCAAGGCGGCTGCGGTGCTTTCCAGCTGGCTAGAATTCCATGGCTGCAAAGCGATTGTCAAGGGTAACGATCTTCCTTCTTGGACATGTGAAGTCCTTCCTCTTTGGCATGTGCGTGGATTTCCCCCACCAGAGGGTGGATTATTGCTAAGGGATTTCCTTGGGTTGATTCTTGGAATCCCCAATAGTTTGACATATAGATCCGAAAATGGAGTACGAAATAAGCATGCTGTGTGAAGCCCATCTGGACATGTTAGTCTGGATTGGTGATGTTGCATTTACACACCGGAGAAGTCTCCGCGATGAAACATGTAGTTTATAGAGTCGATGGGTTGGACATGTGAAGGGCAGTAATAGGAAGTACTGGAGTGGTAGTCCAAGAAAAGACGCTTGTGATGCATATGATGCTTGATGGGTTGTGGCTGTGAAGGATAGTAGCAGGAAGTACTGGAGTGAACGTTCAGGAAAATACTCGCAAGTGCTTGGGTTGTATGCTTGAAAGACCAGTGTTTCTGGCACTGCACATGGCTGCAGGAATTGCTAGTCGCGTGAGCCAGCTAAGTTTGGGGCTTGGGACGGAAAGTGAGTTCTGTCGCTAACGCTGGGCGTGGCTCCTAGCTAACCTGTGATTGTGAAGCCAGTCCGTGGTGGACTTTGTGGCTATTGTTAAGCCAGTCCTTGGTGGATAGTGTGGCTAATGTGAGCTTGATGAGCTCTTAAAAAGGCCTCGTGCCAAACAGGAAAGGTGAAACCAACCCGCGCCTTATACTTAGCAGCGAGTATGTTGGTATTCGGTGATGGCAAGGTGGTTGATCCATACCTGCGTTATATCCGTCCGACTCGAAGACCTGAAAGTGCGGTCAGTTGGAGCGCATAATGAGAGTCTTAGGCCTGCGCGCCGAAAAGACTAAATGCTCAGTTTTAGCGTTGGGTTTCGGCTAAAACGGTGGTGGGACCCTGGTTCGCCGGTACACCAAGAATGTGCCCGGAGTGCATGGATCGTCGGGCTGCATGGCTGACGGTTGTGATGGATTGTTTGTGTGTGAGAGCACAATGTGTGATATTTATATATCTGTCTATAAATTGCTATGCCTGCAGGGAAGGAATACCACTGCCCCAGGAAAGGGGTAGGGTCGTTATAAATTGGTCAGCTGAATGCTGACCATTGCCTTGTTTGCCACCGTTGGGTGGGCTGTCCTTGTGCAGGTGCTGGAGAGCCGAGCAAAACATTTAAAGGCTGAAGTCTCTGCTACTGCTGCTACCCCTTGAAGGCTAAGCTGAATAATGATGTGTTTTGTTCATGTGTGGCTGGCCTGCACGCCGATGTTTGGAAGCCACTCTTGTAAAGAGCAACTGTAAGGCCATAAGGCCAAACAATATTGTATTTGGTGTACATTCCTATATAAATGTGGGTGTTTATATCAATGGACATTCATGGTTGGAGTTCAATATTTATGTTAAAAGCTTCCGCTAGAATGCTATGAGTTAGGATGCGCAACTTTGATATCACCCATGACTTCCCCGCCTGTTTTGTGACATATGGTGTGGGGCCTCGGCCGGACCTTCTATTATATTCTATATGAACGGATGAAGTCGTTACAATTCTACTCTACTCTAGTGAGAGAAACAGTACCAAGCTACGCAGACCTCGTTCACCGAGTCGAATCACAGATCGCGACTGACAAGGCCATCGAGACCTACTGCCAATAATTTGAAGGGACCTACAACTAGAAGAGGGAGCCAGACACTGCAACCCCGGTGGACCGCCAAAACGACGGCCGTCGAAGCTATCCTCGTCATGATTAAGGCTACCATTGACACTGTGAGTTCAGCCCGCTAAATATCGATCGAACGTAGGTGCTCATTGCCATTCAGTACTCCGACATGCTCTGACGCCCTAAGCTGATGTCCCCAAACTGAGGAGACCAGGCGCAGTACTGCGAGTTCTACCTCGGGAACGACTGCAACGTGGAGGAATATACCCTATTAAAGGAGGAGATAGAGCACCTCATCTAGCAGGGGCATCTGGGGAGGTACTTGTAGAATCAAGTGCTCAATCGGCCCCCAATGCACCAGCCTGGGAGAGATCAGCCCCTGGTATGCCAAGATGAGCAAGGGGGCAGACAAATGGTCAGGGAGTTTTAGACCATCGCAGTCTCTCCCTTCCAAGTCCTTTTCGTCACCTAGCATAAGGACCCGAAAGACTTAAAGCCATTAACGTACACCGCCATCAGCTTCATAGACGAAGAATTAAAAGGTACACGCACACCGCACAAAGATCCCCTCTTCATGCGCACATGAATAAGAAGTCCATGCTTCAGGGTTAGGCGGATATTGATCGATAGCGGAAGCTCGGTGGACGTCTTGTTCGCATCTACGATGCTCAACATAAAGATACTCCGAGAGTGCATCGAGCCATTAACCAGACCGATATACAGTTTTGACAGCGCACCAGCACCTGTACGGGGGACAATCACTCTCCTCGTCACCCTAGGGGAGTTCCCAAGGCAAGCCACCTGGGACGTTCAGTTCGTGGTAGTCAACTTCAGCTCTTCGTACAACATAATCTTCGGTCGGCCTCTCCAAATGCTCTCTGAGGCAATCCCCTCTATTCCACACCTACCTATGAAATTCCTCACCCCAAGAAGAATAGGTATCATATGGGGCAATCAGGAGGTGACACGACTCTGTTACCTTCAGTAAGCTCACCCCAACCAGAACCTGGGCCTTGAAGGATTAGACAGAGCTTGAATCAGCATGCCCCTGCAGCTCCCAGACGAGATATACAAAAGTCTTTCTGCACCTCCTAGTCGAGATGAAATTCTTTCTGCACCTCCATAACGACATGATCAAAGGTACGTCTACACCTCTCAGGCGAGATGGACAAGGGTCCATCTGCAGCTTCACTTGGACGAACTCCAGTTCTCCTGAGGCACGAACAAACAAAGATTCTTCTCCACCTCCACTCAGACGAATCCCGGTCCTCCTGATGTACTAATGAATAAAGGTTATTTACTGTCTCCACCTGGACAAACCCTGGTTCTCCTTTTGTAAGAATGAATACAAGTTTTTTGTCAACTCCTCTCGAACGGACACTGATCCTCCTAAGTAGCGAACAAACAAAAGTTTTTCACCACCTCAACCCGAACGGACCTCAGTCCTCTAGAGATGCGAACAAACAAAGGTTTTTTGTCACCTCCACCCGGACGAACTCCGGTCCTCCAGAAACATGATCTAACAAGGGTTCTTTGTCACCTCCACCCGAAAGGGCCGTGGTTCTCCCAAGACACGAACGAACAAAGGTTCTTTATCATCTCTACCCAGACGGACTCCGACCCTCCCGAGATGTGAACGAACAAAGGTTCTTCACCATCTTTACCTGGACGAACTCAGGTTCTCCTGAGCCACAAACAAATAAAGGTTATTTTCTACCTCCACCCGGATGGACCCCAGTCCTCCCGAGACGCGAACGAACAAAGTTTTTTCACCACCTCCACCTGGACGAACCTTGGTTCTCCTGAGCCTCAAATGAATAAAGGTTTTTTGCCACCTCCACCTAAAATAAAACTGATTCTCCTGAGGCGCAAACGAACAAAGATTTCTCGCCACCTCCACCCAGATGGATCTCGCTCCTCCTGAAATGCAAACAAAAACTCTTCGCCACCTTCAAAGGGACGATCATGAGCCCTTCAAAAACAATAGTGCATCCTCAATCCTCTGAGTGGTTTTTGCCAGGATCAACCATGAGTCCTCCTGTGCCACTCAACCAAAAATGAACTTCGGGCCTTCGTGCGCCATCCTGGCAAAGAGGACATGTGTCCTTCTTCATCACACTTAAGGAACAAGCTTCCTCCAATAACGCACGACGACAACTGCCAATAATAGTGCATGATAATCAAGGAAAACAAGCAGAAGACATGACTTCCAGACCACTACAAAAGCAGGGCACGGTTCGGTAGCCGCCAAGATCCCCCATCTAATTACAACGACATGATCTTCGTAGTGCAAAGCTAACACCCGATGGGAGTCGCAAGCTCAATACATCATGCAAAAATGTGTATGCCTAGGCAAAGGGAGTAACTTACACAAAACACTAACTAAAGATACAAAGTGGGTGCATATCACTGATACAATCAAGTACCCCACCGATGTCGGCACCATCCCGCGAGGCTTCGCCAATTCAAAGGACGGAACTCCCCCACATCCTTTGCGCTGCACAAAACCTCTTGTCGAGTGCAAAGTGCAAAGCCACGCTCATGACGGCCCGACCCTAGCGATCGTTATCTTGGAGCTCTTCCAGCCGTCCGACATCACCTCGCTCCAAGGCCCTGCTACTCTCTATTCTCTAGGATCATAAAAGTTTGCGACGTTCCAACATCCCAAAGCACAGACTTCATCGACGACCTCTGCCTTAGAAGACTCCGCTTCAACTTTTGAAAAGAGCGGACATTGAGCCTCCGCGCAAGAATGGACATAAAGACCTTCTGAATTTCCTAGTAGGAGCAGACACACTGGTCCGTCCTCAACGCTAAGATAAGGGGGCAGAACCTCCCTCCATGAAACTTCCAATAATCCACCACCAGTTCTAACCTTCCGCTGCAGCCGCACAAGCCAGCGTGTAGCGTCATACTCACACATTTATATAAGGTGAAGTGTAAAAAATTGCATGCTTCTGCACCAATGCAGAACGCAAAGTGCAAAGCAGCGGGATGCCCCCGCAACACGCCTCAAACACACTTGGCGGAACAGTCTAGGGCCCAAAACCCCTAGGCAAAAAAGTTAAGTTCTATAAATTTTTGGGCTCGTCGCCTTGCGGTTCATGACCCACAAAAATTTGGTGGCATTTGATGACATTCCCCCTGAATTTTCTAAATCAAACTGAGAAGATTTCAACCAAAGAAATAAAGGGAAGACAAACTGTCTGAACGAGACGCGTGCACCTAGCCGCTCTCACCCAAAGACCTGAAACCACCCCGAAAGAAGGGGCAGAATGAAGTGTGGATGCTTAAACAATGCACCCGCACACACGCAGCGCCCAAGCACGCAGCGCAACACGCAGGCTCGCACGCTCCATGCATTGTACAACGCTCAGGCGCACGCACGCTCCCTGCACGCGTGCGCGTGCAGGCGGTGGCTACCGCCTCCGGCTGCCTCCGAACGGCGCCTTGCGTCGCCAACCACCTTGTCCGGGCTTCCCAGACCGCCCGTGGGGGCACTTTTGTCTTTTTGCTATAATTGGTGATCTCCTGAAATCTCCATATCCTACTCTCCTCTTCAAACCTCCCTATCTGGCTCTCTGCCAGACTGCCATAGTGTCATTGTCATTTGTCGAAGGACTCGCAACCTGTCATTGGCCCATTGCTGAGTTGTTGAGTCACTGATTGCGCTTGTGTGCCGCTGTCGGAAGGGAGGAGATCTTTGGTCCTCCCGACCTTCGGCCTTGTGCCGACTGTTGTGCTGTTAAGATCATTAAGATCTAAACTCTTAAAGGTATACCCTCACATCAAGACAGTAAGTTTTGCTCCACCCACACATCAAATTCTTCTTCCACTTCTTCTTTTTCTTCTTCTTTTTATGTGTAGCTAAGTGAAAATTATAATTCTTTTTCGTTGTGAATTTAAGTTCTCCGGCTTTCTGCTAAAAATATTTGGTTAGGGCGTCAATTTTTAAATACTGCATTACTCTTGGAGCCAAGGTTCAAAGTGTCATCTCGAACGACAATTTCTAAATACTGTATTAATCTTTTTATTTTGAGCAAAAAATTTTAAAGAATCAGCTAAAATCAGAAAGAATATATCTAACGACATATACATGAGCCTCTATTCAAAGATATGGATATATGTCTTACTCGACATTGAATAGATAAAGAATGAAAATTGCAAAAATAGATTCTTAATTTTGTTATAATCATTGATCATACGGGGAGGGTATCAACAATGAAATATTAAATAATTTGATAGAATGAGGGATAAAGAAAATATTCACCATTACTTTGGATAATGCATCTGTCAATGACGTGATTGCTAGGTATTTGACAAGGAAAACTTAAGAAGGAAGATCTACTATACTGGAGAATGAGTTTTTACGCGTCAGATGTTTAGTACATATACTAAATTTAATTGTGAAAGAAAGATTGTCTGAATATAATGAGTCCATTGAGAAAATCCAAGTTGTTGGAAGAACCAAGAAAAATGGTTCTTGCGTTCGGATCAAGGGGGTGATAAGAGCTTACTAGTTTAGTAGCAGCCTCACGAGAGACTTCTCAAGAAGATGGTAGCGAGTGAAAGAATAGGTGTGGACTGCCTACAAACAAGACATGCGCGCTGTGCGAGGAGGTCCCGCCATATACCCGGAAGTCTATAAGAACTTCCCCTCCTAAAATCATTGCTGAGCTCGACACAAGGGAGGCGGATACTGAACTCGCCCCTATCGGGGGGGGGGGGGGGTCAAAGTCCCTTCAACTTGTGCCTTGGGGTCCTATTTATAGGAAAACTCTAATCCAAGGGCATAATAGTCTTTTTGGCCTGCTAGAGCTCATTGCGCATGTGGTTGCATGGAATGACGAGGTCACCTCACAGCTGGTATGGCGAGGTCGCCTCACGAGGGCCAACTTGCCTGGCCGACTCGAGCTTCCCCTTTCTTTGGTTTCAAGTTGGGCTGGAATCTGCAAATTGGGATTGTACACAATCCTCGCTTCTTTGCGAGCTCGCAGGAGGTCGGAAAGAAACCATCCAACCCCGATTTGGAGAGTGGCTGAAAGGTCAACACCTTCTATGTCGGGTCATTAAACGAGCGAGCTCAATTGGGGGTGGAAGAAGAAAGGTCGACACCTCCCAGACCCTTCGCTAAACGAGCGAGCTCAACTGAGGGTGGAAGAAGAAAGTTCGACATCTCTTAGACCCTTCGCTAAACAAGCGAGCTCAACTAGGGGTGAAAGAATAAAGGTCGACACCTCCCAGGCCATTTGCTAAATGAGCGAGCTCAACTGGGGGTGGAAGAAGAAAGATCGACACCTCTCAGGCCCTTCGCTAAACGAGCGAGCTCAACTGGGGGTGGATGAAGAAAGGTCGACACCTCCCAGACCCTTCGCTAAACGAGCCAGCTCAACTGGGGGTGGAAGAAGAAAGGTAGACACCTCTCAGGCCCTTTGCTAAATGAGAGAGCTCAACTGGGGGTGGAAGAAGAAAGGTCAACACCTCTCAGGCCCCTCGCTAAATGAGCAAGCTCAACTGAGAGTGGAAGAAGAAAGTTCAACATCTCCCATGCCCATTGCTAAGCGAGCGAGCTATACTGAGGGTGGAAGAAGAAAGGTCGACACCTCCCAGGCCCTTCGCTAAACGAGCGAGCTCAACTGGAGTGGAAGAGGAAAGGTCGACACCTCTTGGGCCCTTCGCTAATCGAGCGAGCTCAACCGAGGGTGGAAAAATAAAGGTCAACACCTCCCATGCCCCAAGCTCATTGGAGGTGGAGAAAAGGTCGATTCCTCATAGGAGCCAAGCTCAACTGAGGGTGGAAAAAGAAAGGTTGACACCTCCCATGCCCCAAGCTCATTGGAGGTGGAGAAAAGGTCGATGCCTCATAGGAGCCGAGCTCATCTTGAGGTGGAGAAGAGATTCGTCACCTTGTAGGAGCCGAGCTAAACTGAAGGTGGAGGAAGTGGAGGTGATCTCCAAGGAGGGGGAGCCCGGGCTGCTGAAGATCGGAGGATCCCTGACGCTGAAAGAGAAGGTGGAAATAACGGCCTGTCTACAAGAAAATGTAGACATCTTTGCCTGGAGGGCCGCAGAGATGGCATAGATCGATGTAGAGATTGTCTGCCATCGCCTCAATCTGGACTCGAAGGTCACGCCCATTCGTTAGGAGCAAAGGAAGAACACAATCGCGCGAGCCGAGCCGATCAGGGAGGAAGTGGGGAAATTACTAGATGCAAGTTTTGTTTTGGAGATCTAGTATCCAGGATGAGTCTCCAATGTTGTAATGTTGAAAACACAGGAGGGGGCTGGAGACTTTGTATTGAATTTTCTATATTAAATAAAGCTTCTCCAAAGGATTGCTACCCCTTGTCTCAAATCGACATGTTGGTTGATTCAGTCCTCGATTTTCCTGTGATGAGTTTTCTTGATGATTTTTCAAGGTATCACCAGATACGGATGCATCTCCCTGACTGTTGTGATGTCTCCTTAATCACCAGTGATAGATGTTATAGCTATAAGATGATGTCCTTTGTGCTAAGGAATGCGAGTGCGACGTAACATAAGATGATGGACCAAGTCTTCAAAGAGCAAAAGGGGCGGAGCCTGGAGGTGTACGTGAATGATCTCCTGGTCAAAAATAGAAGCATCACGAAACACACTAAGGATCTGGTGGAGACCTTCGCGATGATTCGGAAGTTCAAGATGCGACTCAATCCGGTAAAGTGTGTGTTCAGGGCAAGAAGAGAAAAGTTCTTAGGTCATCTTTGTAACGCCCCCACCTGTCACATGACATATAACGGTGGGTCCGGCCGGGGCCCCACGCCATATCTCACAGACAAGCGAAGGAATCACGTGTGGAAATCAAAATCTATGCGAATCCTTAACTCATTCCATTCTAGCGCAGCATATTTTGTGTTAACATGAACTCAAACCCGAATGTCCACCCATATATAAAATCACATTTATATATAACAACACCAGGAATGTATACAACCCACACACCCTGGCCTTATGACCTTACAAGTTCCTCTTTTACACAACAATCAGTTCGTACATCGGCACGCAGGCCGGCCACACATGAAATCCAAACACAACTCTTCGCATGGCCTTCAAAGGCCTCAGCAAGCTAGCCATTCATTCCACTTATTCAGTTCAAGCCGCGGCACCTGCAATTCCACATCCAAACCAAACCAGAAAACAAAGTAACGGTCAGCATTTGGCTGACCCATTATAACGACCCTACCCCCTACCCGGGGTAGTGGTTCCTTCCCTGAATACAGTGCTCATCAAGTATCGTCAAACAGTATATGTATATCCGTTCCTTTATCCCACTAGCAAACACACGACATCACAAACGCTGGAATCCACCAGACGTTCCGTGCACTCAGGGCACCTTCTTGGCGTACCGGAATCCACCAGTCATACACCGCCGACTCGAGGGTTTAACTTGTTGGTTGACCGGCCCTAGTCCACCAGTCTCGCAAGCTGGCGACATCCCGCCCAAACCACACAGAGGTACAACCTCACAGCAACAACCAGAGTAGGTCGACCCACAACATGTAGTGTAGCACGCCGGGTTTATCCAAGCTCCCCAGGCAATGTCTACCCATCGACCCCCCTCCTAATCCGATCGACCCACACTATGTGGTGCAGCAACCCGGGTTTAACTCGGCTCCCCAAGCATTGCCACCCATCGATCCCGCTAACTAACTAGATCAACCCACCCTAGTGGTGTAACAGGCCGGGTTTATCACGAGCTCCCCAGCATGCTACCAATTGATCATATCACAACCAGGAGCTTTGCCAAAGCCTCCTCACATTTAGCATCACATCCATCCATTCATCACAATAGAAAACCATTCCATCACATCAAATCCACGGAGTCTCCTCCGATTTACCCATGAACATCACCAATCCAGACTACCGGTCCAGATGGGCTTCACACAGCATGCCTATGCCGTACTCCATATTTCCGGATCTAGATGCAGACTCAACAAAGGAATCACTTCCGCAAATCCACCTCTTGGTGGAGGATTCCAAGCACATGCATAAAGGAAGGACTTCGATGTCCAAGAAGGAGATCGTTACCCTTGACGAACGCTTCGGCGCCATGAAGTAGCCGGATGGAAATCACCGCCTCGGCTTCGCCTTCACGAATCCGCTCTCGGATCTTCGCTCCGCACTCTGCAGCTCCTACAGCAGCTGGAAGACTCCTCCCTTCCCTCTTGCCTTGGCCTCTCTTCTTCCCTTTCTTGGAAAAACATGAAGGAGAAGAAGAATAAGAAAGAGGGATTAAATCCCCTTTTTCTCGGCCTTCACACCACCTGGACAGAGCCCAGCCACTGGATCCAGGAAGAGGGAAACAAACGGCTCAGATTTGGCCAGAAAAGCTAAAACACGGCCTGACACGCCCTGTGACACGCCCGTGTCACAGGCCGTGTCCCTCTAAGCGGCAGACAATCGACTCAAAACCAACAGTACATGGCCAGGGGACACGCCCGTGTCACGTGCCGTGTACCTGACACGCCCTCAGACACGCCCGTGTCTGAGGCCGTGTGCCTCAACGAAAATATTCCCAAAACAACCCGAGACTTCACACGGCCTGGCACACGGCCTAGCACACGCCCGTGTTCCTGGCCGTGTGCACCAGGACACGCCCGTGTCCCGCCAACACGCCCCGACTCGAATCGTCGAGTTGAGTTCGACGACCACTGACACGCCCTGTGACACGCCCGTGTCACAGGCCGTGTCCTCACTCGACACTCGACACTCGACGATCGTCGAGGAAATTCGTCGACATCCAGGCCGATCGTCGACACGGCCCCGACACGCCCTGCGACACGCCCGTGTCGCAGGCCGTGTCCACTGTGTCGACCCCAAATTTCGTCGACTGCCCGACTCGACACTACCCAGGCCTGACACGCCCTGGGACACGCCCGTGTCCCAGGCCGTGTCACCCAGGCCTGAACCCGATTTTGCTCCAATTAATCCGATTAACTTCGGGGTGTTACAATCCTCCCCCCCCCCCCTTCAAATAATTTCGTCCTCGAAATTGACTCCAATCAATCACAACATCAGCAAAGCTTACACCTCACGCTCCGCTCATCAAAGGGAGGCTGTGGCCACCAACAACCCGCCAGTGGGCTGGAGAGGGGTTGGGGTGTAACACCTCCCCTGTAATGGACGTATAATATGGGTCCGGCCGGGGCCCCACAACATACGAACGCCACAGCTTTAGTATTAAAAGTTGATATAGCTACCCAAACTCAAAACACTTGCACAACACAGCGGAAAACCAAGCACAACTAGAAGTTATCCACTAACCAAAAGAGTAAACAAATGGCCTTAAGGCCTTACATCAAATATCCAAAAGTAAACAGTACAACAAACATGAATGTGCTCAGCACTCCTAATCTACCTCGGCATGCAAGCCGGACCAAATAGTCTCAATCATACATCAATCAAAAGTAGTGCTACCAAAAGAGAAAACACTTCATGGGCTTAGGCCTTTTTGGCCGGCGAGCTAGCTCCTGCGTGCGATCCTTGCCCTGTAAAAATTATTAGTAACGTGGGTCAGCAAAGGCTGACCTCAAACTGTGTAACAACACATCTCCTCCCGGCCGCCCCTAACGGACCCCGGGGAACCCTCCAACCTGCAAGTCAGCACTTCATACGCAATATAAATTTCTATAACTAGAAAAGCATTAAAACAGGCTTGGATGTCTCAATCAACAAACATGTTCTCTACTAGTTGAGCATATAAAGAAAGGGCCTACTATGCAACATGAATGCAACACCCGGGCTTCACCCAAGGTACCCTACAGCGTATGCATCTAGCACAACATCACATCATTTGGGTACTCACATTTCCCCAATTGGCATAAAGCCGCAAACATTGAGGGAGACACAACTCCCTCACACGGCGCATAGGCCGCCACATGGAATTCTTGCCAAGGCCCCACCCGCTCGTGGGCTTAGCCCGGGCTGCCTGCAAGCTCTGACGTCTCATGTCAGATTTCCAACAACCACAGACTGACCGATTCTAAGAAGCCTTGCTGGACCCCACCCGCTCATGGCCTCTTTGCCCGGGCTTGCCCCAAGCTTGGCATTCTCGTCAGTCTCACAGAAGGGGACTAGTCTCGCCGGGACACTCTCCACACATGACGCACATGCCACGGGATAGCCAGCCGACCACGGAGACATAGCCACGCCTTGGCACAACACCAACCAAGACTAAACACATCGCAATCCCTCTTTGTACCGCAGCGTTCCCGCACACCAAGGAAAACATCTCCAACTCGTGCGGAGCTACCTTGTCCACCAAGGAAACCATCTCCATTCTCATACGGAGCTAACCTTGTCCCTCAAGGAAACCATCTACCGCCACGAGGAGCTAACCTTGTCCGGTTTCGACTACAAGTACCCTTTTCTAGCAAACGGGACAAACACCACCACAACACAAACGCATCGTGCCGCAACGGAAAACTCTACGAATTCCTAAGTTCGTATGCAACATCACCGAGTCGGACTAACGGTCGCGACTACGGCTTCACCCACCATGCCTATCCACTAGCGAAGCGGATCTCTAATGCAAAATATGCCGGGGACGGACTCAATCAACCCGGAGGTTCCTCTTGACCTGGCAAACAAAGCCCCTCTCATTTAGAGTTTGGTGCCCCAAAAATCTAGAAGAAAACGATGCTAAAAACGTGCATCCTAAAGACCGAGAGGAGAGATGTCGTACCTTCCGACTCCTCTTTCTTGCCATGGCAAAAATAGCCGATGGAAATCTTCGCAGCGGTCTAAGCTCACGGATCCGGACTCGGCTCGCGATTTGGAGCACCGAAACCCTTCCTACAGCCCAAGACCTTCCTCTTCTTCCTCCTTGCTCTAGCTTTTCTCAAGATCTTAGAAAGAGAAACTTGGAAAACAAATAGGGTTTCCAATCCTGAATTCGGTCTTAACTCCCCAGGAGATGGCCTGAACCGTTAGATCCTAAAACCAGAAAAAGAATGGCGCGTTTCCTGGAAAATAAAGACCCTGGCCGAACACGGCCTTCACACACGCCCGTGTCCAGGGCCGTGTGCCTCATTCGCCGTCTCAAATCGACGCGCCTGGAATCAGACACAGGCATTCGACACGCTCCGTGTTCAATCCGACACGCTCGTGTCCCCAGCGACACGGCCGTGTGGCCTGCCGTGTGTCTCCAACGACACGACCCTAAACACCAACCCGAGAGGGGTGACACGGCCTGGGACAGCCCGTGTCCCAAGCCGTGTGCCAAGTCTTGACACCCGTCGACAGGCTTTGTGTCACACCGCGGAAAAACGTCGAGCGAAGATCGTCGACCAAGCGGGACACGCCCTGTGACACGCCCGTCACAGGCCGTGTGCCCGAGTCTCGACACTTTGTCGAGCGAATGTGTCGACACTTGGGCCAAGTGTCGACACGGCCTCGACACGCCCTGCGACACGCCCGTGTCGCAGGCCGTGTGCCCCACTCTCGACACTCTGTTGAGCACAAAGTGTCGACACTTGGGCCGAGTGTCGACACGGCCTCGACATCACGCCCCTCACACGCCCGTGTCGCAGGCCGTGTGCCTCCTGCCAGAACCCAAAAATTTTCAGCACTGCAGACTGAACCTCTTGCAAAAACTGGGGTGTTACAACTCTCCCCCACTTAATAGAATTTCGTCCCGAAATTACAAAACAAAAGGTACAAAACTTAAATGTACCTGACAAAAATAGTTCTGGATAGTCTTCTAGCAGGGCCTGTTCTCGCTCCCACGAGAACTCCTCACGACCGCAGTTGTCCCAACGAACTTTCACAAGTTTAACTTCTTTATTCCGCAACTGCCGAATCTCGAATCTTCTATAGCGATTGGAAGGACTCGCGTCCTCAAGTCTTCCTCAATCGGCACCGATCCTGGCTCAATCACCATGCTAGCCTCCACCAAGGCTTTCCTCAACACGGAGACGTGGAAGACGTCATGTAATCCACTCAATCTGCGGACAACGCCAACCGATAGGCTGCTTCTCCTACCCGCTCAACAATTTCAAAAGGCCCCAAAAACCTTGGACTCAACTTCTTGAGTCGGCGAATCCGCGAGACGCCCTTGAACGGCTTGACCTTCAGATAAACCCAATCACCCACTGCAAATTCTAACTTCCGGTGACGAGCATTAAAATATTTTGCTTGTCTGTCTTGCGCCACCTTCATATGCTCTTGGATGGTCCGTACCAACTCACAAGCGTCAGCTACCACCGATCCTTTCCCCAAAGTTGGTGTCTCCTCGCGCCTCTGCCCAAGACATTGGCGTTCGACACCGCCTCCCATACAAAGCGTCGTAAGGCGCCATCTTTATGCTTGCTTGAAAACTATTGTTGTACGCAAATTCTACCATGAAGAGTGATCCTCCCACCTCTTGCCAAAGTCAAGAACGCACATTCTCAACATATCCTCCATAGTACGGTTCGTTCTCTCCGTTTGCCCCATCAGTTTGAGGATGAAATGCCTGTACTAAACTTTAGCTTCGTGCCCAAGCTCTTCTGAACAAATCTCCAGTCCTTGACGTAAACCGTCCATCTCGATCACTGACTATGCTCTTAGGAATTCCGTGCAGTCGCACAATTGCGAACATACAACTCCACCAGCTTCTCCACGTTTCCTCTTTCCGATTTGGGATGAAGTGAGCACCTGGTTAGGCGATCCACCACGATCACCCAAATAGCATCATTCCCATGCTGCGATCTAGGCAAACCATGCACAAGTCCATGGAAATGTCCTCAAATTTCCACTCAGGATTGGAAGGGGCTTCAGGAAACCCGCCCGGTTTCTGACATTCGGCCTTCACCAAGGCACATGTTTGGCAACGACTCACATACAAAGCCACATCTCGCTTCAACCCCGGCCACCAAAAGGATTTCTTCATATCCAAGTACATCTTTGTACTGCCCGGGTGAATGGAGTACTTCGAGAGTGAGCCTCAAACATCAACTCCTCACGGAGATTGCCAAACTGCGGTACACAAACCCTTCCATCCTTTCTCAAGATTCCCCTGATCATCTCCCAGGTGCTGCTCTCTCGCCCGTTTGAGCCTCCAACACAAAAGGTTGAAACTCACATCTAATCGAGTCGCTTCCCGAATACGATCGGACAAGTCGTTTTGCACTTCAATCCAGTTCAACCGAGCCACGCTAAGACTCGCCTCTCGCAACACATTCAATCCAAGGGAACTCCCATTCCCGTACCAAACCGCTCATCATGAGCTTCGATCCAATTTCCTTGCCCGAGTACTTTCTACTCACGCATCCGCCACCCACGTTGGCTTTACCCGGCGTATACTGAATCGCCACTTCGTAGTCTCCAAGAAACTCAACCCATCTGCGTTGCCGCATATTCAAGTCCTTTGATCCAAGCGATACTTCAGGCTTTTATGGTCCGTGAAGATCTCCACTCTTGCGCGCCTACACATAGTGTCGCCAAATTTCAATGCGAATATTACCGCCGCCAACTCCAAATCATGGACGGGGTAATTCCTCTCATGAGGTTTCAGCTGTCTAGACCCAAAAGCTATCACCTTCCCATGTTGCACCAAAACGCAACCCAAACCGCATCCCTATGCGTCACTGAAAATTTGAAATCCATCGGTCCCTTGGTAAACTCAGGATCGGAGCCATCATAAGCCTCTCCTTTAGTGCCTCGAATGCTAGACCGCACTCTTGGGTCCACACAAATTTATGGTCTTTGCGAGTGAGAGAGGTGAGGGGTAGAGCTATCTTCGAGAAATTCTCCCGAATCTCCTATAATACCCGGCTAGTCCAAGAAAACTTCGGACTTCCGCCACGGTCCTCAACACCGGCCAATCTCTGATGGCTCCACCTTCGCTGGATCCACTGCCACCCACACATCACCACTAATCACGTTGCCCAAAAATGCCACCTTCTCCAACCAAAACTCGCATTTGGAGAATTTTGCATACAACTCATTCTCCCTCAACACTTGCAAAACTATTCTCAAGTGGGGTCTCATGCTCCACTTCCGACTTGGAGTACACCAGGATGTCATCAATGAAGACAACCACAAACGAATCCAAGTAATCCCGAAATACCGATTCATCAGATCCATGAACACGATGGTGCGTTCGTCAAACCGAACGGCATCACCGAAACTCAAAGTGTCCATACCTTGTACCAAAGGCAGTTTTGGGTATATCCTCATCCCGAATTCGTAACTGATAGTATCCCGACTTCAAGTCCAACTTCGAATATACCACTGACCCCACCAATTGGTCAAACAGGTCGTCTATCCGAGGGATCGGATACTTATTCTTGACGTC